>JAMKPZ010003537.1:0-33021 GCA_024699675.1 Amphibolis antarctica
TATTATTTACTTAACATTCTAACTTAAATACATTTGATGTTTTAGATTGGTAGATGCAACAATCACTGATTTTTCCAATATTATCAATAATGACAAATGATTTATTAACAATTCCAGTGTCTTCAGTAGCTTGTGAATAAATTTTCAGCATAAGTGGCAACGTACTTGATGACCGAAGATACAAGCTTAAAGAAGATATAATAGAAACATTAATGTATGTAAAAGATTGAGAGCTTGCTGTACTCCGTGAACAAGATTAAGTTGAAGAATTTACTAAGTAACTTACAAACTTAAATATTTTATAATTAAAACATTTTAATTTTAATTTTTCAATTTGTAATTTTTTTAAAATGTAATTTAATTTTGTTGTAAAATTTGTTTAAATGTAATTGTAAAATTGTAATAATGTAAATATAAAATATGTAATTCATTAATAAATAAAAAATTAATTTAATTATATGCATTGTTGTCTGATTGTCTCATTTATTAAGTTACTGAATACTTGAATGTAGAATGTTGTCAATTGTTGAATTAAATTTAAAAATGGATGGTTGAACGGTTGTATGAACGAGCAGGCGAGTTGGGGAACCGTGCTTGGGTTGACAGTCGGATCATTAGGTCGACTACTAGGTCATTGGGTTGACAGCCAGGTCGCAGTACTGGGTCCCACTGTCCCGGGAAGAAGAGCCGAAGACTCTTTGGCGAAGAGAGAAGTGCTCAAGTAGGCTATCGGAGGCGGCAAGGCCTGAAGGGGAAGGGTGAAAGGCCGTGCAGGCCGACGAGGACTGCAGGGTAAATGGTCGTGTGGGCAGGAAGCGGGTGAACCGTGAATGGGTCATGCAACCGGTGGGGGAGATGGACTGCTAAGTCTTGGGTCGACTGTCGGGTAATTGGGCCAACCGTCGGGTTGCAACATCAGGTCCCGAGAAGAATCGTACTAGTCAAATTCATATCATTGACCGGCACAAATAGTATTTTTTCATACCATAGATCGTGTCTGAACTGATTCATTAGTGATATGGACTGTGCCATGCTAACATGAAATTTGTATTGTACCATGCCAACATGACACAACTAACAAGTCTAAGGGGTGCACACAATTTTTGTAACTTCAATTCCGAGCTAAAGTTATATTTATCGATTTCTGGGAATTTAGAATCAAATAAAATTATTTACAATTGAAGAATCAAACCAAACCATTCATAAACTGGTTGGCTTTGATCTATTCACAAAATTTGATATATACATATTTCAGCCCTATATGCATGTTATAATGGAATGTACGTGTCATCTTTTGGGCTAGATGGTTGAGATCATTTGAATAATATCGAATAGTTCGAAAATATACAGAAGGCTAATATATATATATAGGTCAAACATAATTGAAATGTTAACTGTAACTACAATGTTTACAAATACTGTCACATAATACAAGCAATTGACGGTAATTAAAAGTAATTCACAAAAAATTTCAAACACAACTTCAATTTTAACTAACAACTTGAACTAAATACAACTATACTGTAAAAACTGAGACTAAAGTTAAAATTAAAGTTACAAATAAGCACAATAACCTCCGGAGAAGGAAATAACTACACCATTCACCATTGGGCACCTTCTACTAAATTAAGCAATATATGCTCATAAGCTCCGAAGCATCTACCCCCACACCGCCGGAGAAATGAATCAAGGCATAATTTGACGCACATCACGGCCGACGAAGAGGGATTTGCCCGTCTAAGGGAAGAAACTAAGAAAAGACAGACACAACTGTGCACCGTTTTCCGCTAAAAAGTAAGGAGACATTGGAATAAACATGTGTACAACAATTATCATCCGGAATTGGTGGTAAGCACGAGAATGTTACATTGAATTAAGAACAGGATCATACAATTAACAGGAGCAATTCCCACGCAATTATGCCTTGCTCCTGCACGTGCAAAGCAAGCCTGTTCCGATCAGCCACATTGCAAACATATATTATCACAGGTATGGCTTCCATGTAGACCGAGCCAGGTATGAAGCAAAAGAGGAGGAAATTTCAGTCGGTGTCATGCGCCTGATCGCGTTCTATAAAATCAAGAGCTTTATCCATAGAAACCACCCCAACATTGCTAACCCTGTTATGGTGAGCTACAGCATATATTTTGTCAGCAACTTTCACTAGTTCTGGACGGAAAGTGGTGGTGATGAACTGGGTGTTAGCCATATCGGCTAAACGACGAATCATATCTTAAACGGGGTCAAGGGGCATGACAATTTCAAAGTGCAGATAAGAAGAACTTTGCTTAACATGTGAAAGGTAGCATCTGCCAAAAACAACATCGAAAAATAATGAGAAAACAAACGCTAGCTTCCTATGAACTGGGTTAATGCAAGGTGAATAATCAAAGGACAATTTTGGCAATAATTGTGGATGAATCATTTCTTCTCATGAACCAGAAGGGCAGACCATTAAAAGCAAGAATAACAAGGTTGCACAAGCCAAAATGAAAAAACTTTTAGGTAAGAAAAGGTAAATATGGGGCAAGCCATTATGACGTGATTGTCCACAATAATAGCGTAGAGGATACTTCCAACTGCAGTTCTATACTGAGGGTCAAGTGCTGCGTCTATCTCATCGAACAAATAGAATGGTGCTGGATCACACCGCTGGATGGCAAAAATTAACGTTAAGGCTACAACAGTTTTCTGACCACCAGACAATTGCTTCATAGATTGAGTCTCTCCTTGGCCGGTAAAAGAAACCTGACACAAGAGATTTGGTTGATTCTCCCTTTGACGAGAAGAAAATAAGACCGTCTGATATATCTTACAGTTGCATTAAAATGTGCAAGTAATCTGTGCTTTTATCACTATTCAGTCATCCAAAAATAAGATGCAATAAAGGGACAGAAAGAAGTTTCCATTTCATTAGATACCTTGACTTTGACTCCCACATATTTCTCAATTCTTCCCTCGGGATCAGGTTCTCGTATCCCATCATCATCCTGATCATCATCAGGCTCACCATCCTATGGCAAGAAGACAATCACATTTAAGCAGCTAACACAGAAAGAACAGTGATAAAGCAACAAGCTTGATTTGAAAGCTAATGAGATAGTATAAAAGAGAAATAAAATCCACTCATCTATGTTAACAAATTGTGAAAGTATCATAAAACCAAAGTGACGTATACAATGACGAATATCATCAAATAATATAAATAATTTTGAGGTTTTTCCCTATGAAGATACGATTATATCAAAGTGATTCTAGAAAATGATTAAAACCGTATGTAACACTTCTAACCAGTTAATAATGTAAATGGCAGCCACTGCTTTCACCAAGTATGTGGACTAATAAAAAAGAATGTATACATTTCCACATTATGTAATTAAGAATCTAAATGCACCTTTTTCTTCATCATAACAAGGTACCCATGACCTCCTTGAACAAGCTCAGAGAATGCCTCTCGAAAATGCCTTGCCACACCTTTGAATGTGCGTTCTATAGATTCATCCTTCCTCTGATCTAAGACAGATATGAGTTCTCTGATTTTCTACAATACAGATACTGTAAGTTCACAACTAAAAGAACTTTTTCTTGAAATTGTTCAATGCTAGGCCGCTCAACTAAGCAAAGAAAACAATACGAGTTTATACCTCATCACCTGCGTCAAGCTCAGCTTGTCTTTTCTGCAGCTCTTCTCGTTGCTCGGTGAAATTTATATATTGATCAAGAGCTTTCTTGTTGACATGACTAAATTGCTTGAGTTGCTCATTACATTTATGAAGCATCTTCTGCAATTCTTTTATAATTTTCCTCTTATACCTGGTTGCATATTAAAAAATAAATATAAAATAAAATTAAACATAGCCTGAAACATCAGAAACTGCAACTATGATAACCAGGTTTATTAAATACTCAATCATGCTTAAGGCAAAACAAACAAGATGACAAATGCAGGCTGACCACAAAGGACAAGGTAATCAAGAGAAAAATGCATGATCAGCTAATGAGGTGACAGTCTAAATCGTAATAAAACAAATGGGCATTGGAGACCACCAGCTGCTTTAATACAGGGACGCAGGAACCATGATGAAGTGTAAAATCTAAACCATTGCCACAATGGCTTCTGAAGTGAAAACAGGAAAATGCGTGAATCTCTGTTCACAATGGATTATTTTAGGGAGATTATTTTTCCTTGGTGCATTTTAGACAATGAGAAGAAAAATTCGCAGATGAAAACAATTTTCTATTAATTGATCTTCAAGCTCAAATGGCTTGCTAGCATATATAAGGATAGGTATTACTTGGAAGAAAAATACATCCCAACTGGCAAATTGGAAGCAAATGTAAACATGTGCAGATCATCAAATTTATTCAAGTCCAGCAGAGGTATTACGTTTCAAATGCATCAGAAGGCAATGATCCCAGGTCCCTGATCTTCTTTACACAGTCTTCTTGTTTGGACAAAAGCAAGTTCCTTCTGTTTACCAACTGCTCCAAATCCTTTGCTTCATCTTGGAGCATGCGCTCATAGTCTTCCTCCAGATTCTGCAAAATTATCGTTACAAGAAGAATATGCATGCTGCATGCATTACATTGCCCCCGTTTGATTTATCTGAAGAAACATCAGAGAAATAATAGAACACAAGGGATCACCTTCAGCTTTTCTTTAGAATTCTTTATTTCCCTTATTTTTTTTGTCAAATTATCTACATTCACCACCACTCCTGTGACAGTTACAACATAAGAAAATAGCATAAGATCCTGACAAGTAGATCAGAAATGCAGATGACAAAAAATCTCACTCTTGAGTTGAAGTGTTAATTCATCAATAGAAACTTTAGATTCTTTGAGCTCCATTTTTCTCCTTTCAATCTCTTCAGGCAGTGCATCAGAATCTACAGAAGCTTTTATGCCCTCCAATTCTTGTTCTCTTCTTACAAGGTTTGTAGTAAGATTAGTTTCCAGCTCTTCTTTCCTTGTTTCAATCTTCACAAGAAGAACCAGAAACCATAGTTACTTATCAGAAATTAATATGCCAAATAATTCGGAAAAAAACTAAACATAGAAACCTCAATTCGATTTGTTTTGCAGGTAACAAGTTTCTCCTTAAGCTCTGTGATTTCAGGATTCAACCGTTTGAGAAGATCTCTCTCTCTATCTGTCAAGTGATCAATAAGATCTGTACCCATTTCAGCTTGTTTCATTGCAATGCCAGCTCTAAGCTGGTCAGCCTGATTATGGGCATTGGAGAGCAATTTTTCCTACATATATAGATAAAATAAAAGAACAAGCCACCAGTCAGCAGAACAAGAATACCTTGATACTTATTTTAGAGGAAATTCATCAGAATATAAAACACAACTAGATTGTGAATACCTTTTTATCAATTGCTGAGGATAGCGACATTTGCTGCTTATAAGCATTAGCAATATCTTGTTTGAACTGTTCCAGCTCTGACTTGGTGTGGCCACGTTGGGCATCTAATTTTTGTTGTTCACTAACAAGACTATTGATTTTCTGGTCGATCTGTATGAATGGTTAAGAAAAACTTCTGCAATCTTACAATTAGATAGCAAACAGGGACATGGACTACAATAGGTCTTAAACAAAACCATGCATGCCCAACACTGCAATCTTACAATTATATTTCTGACAGCAGTGAACCACATTAGATTCCCCTGAAGAGACAAGATTACAAGCAAGAGAAAAACAAATGACTAGCACATCCAAGTATACAAGCAAGATTTATGAGTTGCAGATAATGAACCACAGATATAGATACATTTGGACAGGTGAAAAAGGAGTGATTTTTGTGCTTTTCAGATATTTACCTCTAGCAATCAGTGACACCATCGATCCCTCTTTGGAATTATATACTATCAGTGCACAAGAGTTTTTGTTCATCATACATGCTTAAAATAAGGTTTTCACATTCATGCAGATGCTTAAAAGAATAAAACTAGATGAACTACCACTACACACAAGAAGTTACCAAAAAGACAAGAAAATTAGTCAGGATATCTCTGAGAGCATTCCCGATTTGTTCCACTTCCAATATAGCATTATGTATGGATGTTTTATTTTTCTTTATAACATTCATGAATTTCAGCTTTGAGTGCCTAAAATCATAAAAGCCTCCAGTCATCCCACCTTTCTTATTCACTTGATCACCTAATAGATTGGCCAATAGGTTAGATAACAAATAGTGAAAGGCATTTCACAATACAAGAAGAAAAACTTCATGTTGTACCCTCTAAAGTAATGCAATCAAGACTATGACCTCGAGCAACTCTTGAGGCAACATTTAAGTCACGACAAATCACTGTTCTACCAAACACCTGTATGAAAAAGCAAATAAAAGTATGTCCAAATAGCTTTTAATGGAAGAATTATAAATTTGAAAAGTATAACATAATATCAAGGCAACAACATGCATTAGAAGGATGAAAGTGGAAGAATAAAGACCTACCTAAATGATAATCTTTACCAAGAAAATTTTCCTTGGAATTTGAAGTAAAATAATAAGTGTGTGCAAATAGCTTTTGGAGGAACCATAAATTTGATAAACTTAACAAAATATGAAGGCATTATCATGCATTAGACAATAGAGAAGAAGATTCAAGACCTATGCAAATAACAATCTTTATGGAGAATATTTCTGTCAAATAATGTCATAAATGGCTCAGATGGTAACAATTTAATAAGCACTAATATAGGCAGCATAATTGTGTAAAAAATGTTGATAAAAACGCAGCTACATGCAACAAAAATCAAAGATACACCATAAACCTGTCCAAAAGCAGGAGTATATTGGTGAGAATAGTTAATCTTCTTCAAGAGTGGCACTACATCAGAACTTTGTGGATGTGTTACTTTGGGAGCCTTCACCCTGTTCAGGGGTATAAATGTAACACGACCACCCTTCTCAGAAGTAAGGAACCTAATTATTCTAGTTGATATTTCATCTGTTTCAACCACCACGTGGAATAAACTGCAGAAAATAGCAATTTTGTTGGTACTTCAGAATATCTAACAAGAGAAATATTATTTGAGGTCATCCCATTAAAAAAGTGAGACACAGATGTGTTTCACTGAACAGTGATACCTATTTCCAGCAGTTACTTCAACAGCAGTAAAGAATTTCTCCTCACAATCAATCAATTCCATGATTGGACCATATACACCTTCAATATTGTGATCCCTGATAATCCTATTTACAGAAGCCAATCCTCTTCTGATGTCCTAAGAAGAATGACGAAAAAGTATCATAAATGGAGAAAGAAAGCAGATGCCTTCACGGCATTTCTTCACCTTATTAGAGTTTTAAAAAAAATAGATAAATTTTTAAAAATGAGAACAAAATTGTGACGTCAAGAACTGAAAAGCAATGGAGGCAGGCAGCGAATTTGGTAAATATCACATTTCTAAAATATAATTTGTTACAGAAAGATAAGTGAACCTAATCAACAATCCACAATTTAAGCTATTTCTAATTAGATAATGGACATCATAATTAACAAACATTATCCTTGGTAGTGCTTAATCAAGTAGCATGTGTATGTCTTTCTCTTTTATGTTATGGTATAATTTTTTGTGTTGTCTATGTAATTTCACTGTATATGTTTTGCAATATCCGTATCAGAATGTGGAAGCTTGTGCTGGTTCTAGATTATTATTGGTATATTTCTGATTGCACCTATGTAAAAAAGGAAAGGTACAGCAAGAGCACCAGGGGGATAATACTATGGAGAAAAAAGTGAGTGCTAACAACAAAAAAATGCAGCCACACAAAAAAAACCAAGGAAAGAAAGCAAAAGCCAAATAAACCACAAAAATGATGTAAATGCAAATTGCACCTTGGGCATGCGAACAGATGACATCAACAGGCATGGATAAGGCAGTGTCATAGTTCATAATTGGCCAATGGACATCATTATGAACGGTGAAGTATTAGAAGGTTTTTTTGACATGATTGATAGACACCATATAAGAAGGCCAACACCTATCTACATAATATAAAAAATGAAATTTAACCTACGGAACTTCTTGTGGCATTGTTTTCACTGTCCATAATCTAGAGTTTCCCAAGACAATCGAGCAGACCTGACATGTTTTATTACTTGACTAAGGTCAGAAGACAATTAAGGAGCATAAGGAGGGGCTTGTGCATTTGGAAGCCAAAGAAACCAATGGAAAAAAGATTTTCCTCCAGACCAAAATGTAAGTCGAAAATTACGGTGTTTGTAGATTGTACCTTTTTTCAATTAAAAGGTCAATTATTTTGGTTTCTAACAAGAGCTGTAACGGGCAGTGGCATCTGGTTGCTGTGACTGTTGAGAAGACAGAGAAGGGTGGGTACGTGGAGGGTGGCAGGTGGGGAGGAGGGTGATCAACCATGGCTAAAGTTTCCCTCTTCTCTTCCTAGGTCTCTTATACTTTTGACTTGCAAAACCTATACTCTAATACCATATGAGAACAACAAAATAGATAAAAGTAATTCATTAGCAGAGACAATATCTCTATAAATAGAGGTTATGAGGAAATGACTGATTCAACTTTAGCCATTCGAGACTAAACCTATTACACACACACAAACCTAATAGATTAATATACTCTAATATAAGGAAAAATGTTTTTTCTTCCTTTGCACACATGCACAAACATTTTATTGAAGTTAAGCAAAAAAGAAAATATCATGATTCATGACTCTATTTTCATTTGATATCCCTCTTTCTACATGATTTCATTTCCTTTGCATTCCCTTAAATAAATCCCTCACAAAGATATGGTATAATCCAAGAATCATTCCTCCATGAGGCATATTAGTATAACTAATCGAGAAATGCTACTTCATGAGTTTGGATCAATTTACTCTATAGAAATAAAGAAACAACCCACTAAAAAAGAGTTCCTTTTGAAGTCAATTTTCTGAATCTGATCAAACTGAGATTGTGATGAGATTATATGATTAAAGTAATACTTACACCAGGAGTAGCATGGTCAAGACTTTTTTGTGCCTTCACTAGTTCTGCTTTAAGCTTATCAATTTCAGAAGTAAGCTCACTTTCTTTCTTCCATAAAGCCCTGAACAAATTGAGGCATTAGTTATATACGACAAGTTGGGAATATCTCTGATTTGAATTCTAGAATCCTAGAATGAACAACATCCTACTTTCTTTTGTCTTGCAAATCATTCCTCTGTCTCTTTAAATTAACAAAATCTTCTTGTCCTTTGGTTGCTAAAGCGTTTTGCCTCTGTAAATCAGCTTTGCGTTCCTCAGAATGTGCCTTCAACTGGTTAAGATCAAGTTTGAGATGTTGAATTTCATCACTCAGCTTCCTCTCCTGAAATTTCAAGAGAAAGGATATCTCATTTAAACTGCTCAGATTACAAGTCCTTGTGAGTAAATTGCCTTTGTGGGAGGCCAAGAAGCTTAGTGAAAAATTATTAGATACTCTAGTTTTGTGGGAGGCAATACCTGATCTATAGTTGATGACAGAACTCGCTGAAGATCATCAATTTCTTTTTGCAGCCATTTATCCCGATCAGCTTTGCTAGCAAATTGTGTTGCACGGCCTTGTTTTTGATATAAAATACTCAGCTGTTTTTCCCTTTCCATTATTCTACATGTGACCATTGATTACAGACAAACAAGTCATTATTTATTTCTTTAATCAAAATTTACATAAAACCATTCAAACTCCTTGAGTACTTCAAGGGCGTACTCTTTTGTGATCTGTTCCTCTTCAATCACTTTATTATTGTGTGAAGGTCTGATTGAATTAAGCTCCTCCCTCGATTCCTGTATTTCTTTTCTCAGATTCCATAGCTGCTTTTCAGCTTCTTCCTAAGGACAAAAATAAATAACAGAAAATAAGTTAAACACCTACCCTACAATCCTAAAGCATGACTAAGTATATACCCAAATACATGTATGATACATCATCCATGGTGAATGAAATAAAAGAGCTCGAAATCATAAAAATGACTTCTACAGAGAGTGAGCTTTATTTAAAGCTGGGTTAAGCCAAACATCAAAATAGTAATGTGCACTCTCCAGAAAATGCAAATTGGCAACATTAAGGATGAGAACTAACTTTAGCTCGAAGATTCACGTGATATTTCTCTTCAAGGTCTCTCACATCAAGCTCAATCTGTGTATGGATTCCCAATGCTTCAGTTTGTCGCTTCTCAATGGCTTCCTTCTCTTTATTCAGACCTTGAAGATCTTTTGTCAAAACTTTATGCTCCTTTTCCAGGGACTTGAACTTTTCATGGGATTCTAGCACATTGTTGTACATCCCAGTTGATTTTTCTGAAACATTAGTCCGGGCTTCCTCAACCTACAATAACAGAGAAGACTAAATGTTTCAATCTGTCAGAAAATATGACAAACTGAAGAATGCTTTTGTTGGTAAGTTTGAAGTGATTCATTAAAATTTGAGAACTTAAGATTAGAATGGCATGACATATATAGTGTGTTGGGCCCCAACCGAAAAAAGTACTGATGACAGTAATAGGCCCAGAGCCACAAGTGCGGGAGAATGTTGGGACAAATAGTCCCACATCGAAAATAATATTGATGTCAATCTTGCCTATAACATAGTTAAGAATCCTCAAACTACTCAGTTGGGTTTTGGTGGAATATCAGGTCTTTCTACTTAGTGAAAAATGAAATTGCACATGGAGAAAAGCGTAAGATCACTCTGAAATAACAGAACAGGGAAAGTTTTAAAAAATAAAGAATTGCCAATGCATTGTGTGAAGAAGGAATGCCATTGCTTGTAGAAATAAACCATTATCTGAACAATAAGTAGAAATGCCAAAGTCTATATGTTCCTTGAGTTACACCATAAATAAATGCAAGACAAAAGAGAAAAAAAATTATCAAAAGTGAAAGAAAGAAAAAAACAGAATTTTACAATGGGAGAAATACCATAAAACTTAGATTTTTATCGATTTTACAGCATGCTATATTAAACACATTCAAAACATTAGTTTGATCTAACACATTTGATTATATGAACAATTTAAATAGGATATTTTGGGTCAGCTTGCTTATTAAACCATTGCATACAAGTTAAAATTTCCAATCAGCTCAACAAACAAGACAAGTTTCTAAGTTGTATTGACCATAAACAGAGATGGATCCAAGCCCTAGCCTAAATTTTTATTGCCACTCCTACATTTAAATGTCACCAAGTAATAGAAAAAGATAGTTGAATTTTGAATCCCATATAAATGCAAGTGACATATAATAAACAAGGGAATGTCAACAAAGGGCAATATCATACACGAACTTTGACTGGGTTGTTGATTCATTACTGCATGAAATCATACATGAATTCACTACTGGTTGAATTCATTAGTGGTTTCCTAAAACAAAGTAAACAAGGTCAATGTCATACTTATTAAGCATGGCACCTAGGCAATCCCATACATAATTTGGTCATGCCTAGACTGCCCACCTCAGTTTGTCTTTGTGTGTGTGTAAAGGGGGCAGCGGGGGGGTGGGGGGTTTAAGCTTTCATCACAAAAAAACTTGGACATATAAATTTAAATGGGATGTCAGTAAAATATACATAATTATTGAAATATATAATCATATATATTTGTGAAATATACACGAGTATTATTGCACTTTGTATTTTGATGCTATCTTAAGAATATTTATGTATTTCAATGTTATTTACAAAATAATGGAACTAGAAGTATACAAAATAAATATTAAATATTTATAGAAATACATAATAAATAAAAAATTAAAGATATTTATTTATTTCGGCAACCAAGGTGTCCTAGCTTATCAGTCGGACTTGCTGCCTTGATAAGTATGGTTGATGCAAAAGACCTCATGAGCATTATAGAACAATAACAAATAGACAAGCCCTCTTCATGGGAGGAATGTTGGATCTACTTAACCTGACTAAATGATATATTAGAACCATGATATGCATTTCAGCATGTGTATGCAGACATAATTAATGTGGGATGGAAAATTTTAGAATACC
Source organism: Amphibolis antarctica (assembly GCA_024699675.1). Lineage (NCBI taxonomy): Eukaryota > Viridiplantae > Streptophyta > Magnoliopsida > Alismatales > Cymodoceaceae > Amphibolis > Amphibolis antarctica. Next base: position 12,007 of record JAMKPZ010003537.1, read on the forward strand.
ATGGTTTAGGAAGCATGTAAGAAATTCATTGCATAACTGACCTCCACTAGCTTTTGCCTAGCATCATGAAGCTCTTTGTCAAGGATTGTATATTCTAATGATCTCCTCTGCTTATCAAGTTGCTGGTATTTTTTCAGTTCCTCTTTTTCTTCATCTAGCTCTCTTAATCTCTCCTCTAGGTATTGAACAACTTGAATTATTTGCTTTCTCTTGTTTCCTAAAAGCATATCAAAATTTTAACGAAAAGAGCATACATCTTCTCATCAATATTCCATGGAGCCAGAATAAAATAGCACTTGCCTGTTTCTTGCATTATTTTCAAGCTTTCACGTCGTCTCTCCTCATAAACTCTAGTACCACCAATTTCTTTCAACAGATCAAGCCGTTCTGAGTCTTTCATTAATGTAAGTGATGCTATCTGTGAAATATGAGAAAAGAGCCCATAGAAAATGGAAATCAACCCATTTTTACAAATAAAGGGATCCCAATACCAAAATCTATGAGCAAAAAAGCAGCGTGTAAAACAGAAGCAAAGGTAATATAGTCTCAAACTTGACAGCAATCAAATAAAGACTATAAGGCTGATCAAAGATAAAACCACAAAGTATGCCAACCAGAATAGATCCCTTAAACAGCAAATTACATGGCAACTCTAGGATAAAAATGTAATTAATTGATAAATGAATGCTATCTCTGAACAATATGTAAATTTAAAAGCTGCCTCTGAGTAGAGGGCAATTCCAAGTGATTAAAAAAGAAAAAACTTATAATCATTCTAAAAAGATGGAGTATGCCTACCTTTCCTTGCTGAACAACATAATATGGATTGGAACGGGAGAACCCAGCACTCTCAAGAAGATTCATAACCTCTGTTTTGCTGCAAAAAAGACAATGCATGTCAGTCAATAACAGTTGGAATGATATATCACATTTCACAGGAAAGGAGAACAAAACACACGTGATATGCTTCCCATCCAAGAAATACTCATCCTTTTTTGCACCAATTGTACGCCGCAAGCGTACTTCCTCCTTGTCAACCTGAAAATAATCCAAAGATTTAAAATTACTCATATATTTTATGTTAAGTATTTTTAAAATTGAGCCTTTTCCTCAAAAAACTCTTCCAAGATTCAATTTAGAATTTTAAGTCTTTTGTGTTTTCATATGTAGAAAAGGATTAATGTGCATGCTAAACAAGGAATTTCATGGCTCAATGAACTCAAGAACGCACCGGAATACGATTGTCAGAATTATCAAAAATTATCTCCACAAATGCAGATAGAACTTGGTGACCTGCCCCTTCCTGCCCAAATTAATAAATGGGTGAATCACAAAAAGGTGAACAGAATGCATAGGATAAGACCAAGCAATCGTACATGGAGAAGTGCTTGTCTATCCTCACTCCGTAGATTGTGATAGAGGTCACTAAGGACAAATCGAATAGCTGCAGAACATTCCCCAAAACAAGAAAAATCAGCAGAATATTATTTCAGTATATAAGAGTCCACACACAAAAACTAAAACTTCAAAGAGGACAAATAAATACAATATTTCAGTGGAACGCTTGATCAAAAGATAATTCTTGCAATAATCTAGCAGATAAAACTCTTACCATGGAAGAAATTTGTCTTTCCAGACCCATTTGCACCAACTGTCAAACAAAACATTAGAAAATATCAAATTACACATGGTGTAAGCTTTTCAACGGTTATTAATGTTAATATATTAAACTTTCCACAAAACAGCAATATTTCTTTTATAAATTCAAGTGCAAAGATTCACAGAATTACCCAAAGGAACAGGCAATAAAACATGACTACCCAAAGGTTCAACAAATTCTTTTTGCATGGCAAATAGATGAAGGTAGATAAACAAAGTGTAACCACACAGCATGCCCAACAACTTCAAATTTCAAAAGGCAATTATTAACACAGGTGATCAAAGAAAGGTTCAGCAAGCCAATTTCAAAATTACTGAGATTTTTTAGGCCATCATCATTCTCTGTTGGATTCTATCAGATCATATTTATAATTATAAATTTTAATGCATTATGGACAGTCTAATGAAGGAAATTTATAATTATAAAATTCCCAGAATTCAATCAGACTGTCCATTATATTTGATCTGATGCATTAGACTGTCCATAATTATACATTCATATCTATACATTTTGGTTATGGATGAAATAATTAAGAAAATTTAAGGAAAAATTCCCTAATGTATGCTATATATTAGTGACATTTTTAATAGATGAAAGTAAGTCAGAAATTAATTCTGAATTAGAATTATGGAAAGATATTTTAGAGTCCAAAGGATTTATATTGAGTAGGTAAAAATCTAAATATACAGTATGGTGAAATTGTAAATGATGTTATTTATAAGATTAAAGTAGGGTGGATGAAGTGGAGAAATGTTTTTGAGTATTAGGTGATAAGAGAGTACTTCTAAAATTAAAATTAAAATTCTATAAAACTATTATTCATCTGAGTAAGCTTTAGGGCTCAGAATGCTGAGCTATAAAGCATGACTATATGCAAAAAATTAGTATTATTGAAATGCATATACTTAAATAGATGGCTAATAATACTATAAGGGATAAACTAAAAAACAATTTTATTAGCAATATAGTAGGAGTTGTGCCGATTAAAGATAGAGAAAATCTAACTACGGCGGTTTGATCATATTCTTAAAAGACCAAATAATGCATCAATTAAGAGAGGAGAATTAATTAGTATAAAGGAAACAAAAAAAGTAAATGAAGGATTAAAACTACTTTGTTAGGAATTGTGAGAAAATATTTAAATTTACGTAATGTAATCAAGTATTTGACCGTAGATAAAAATACACGAAAGAAAATGGTTCATGTTGCCAATCCCACGTAAAGTGGTATTATAGCTCGTTTTTTTTTATTGCAATAATGACACCAAAAACATAAAAACCAAAATTAAATTGCCAAATTTAGAAAATTGCAAATTCGGGTAAAAAAGGGAAAGCCTGGGAAGGTGAAAAGCGATAAGATATACCAACACAGTTAACTCTTGAACTGAACGATTCTGTAGCAATTTGCTCTCTGTAGCTCTTAAACCCTTCGATGATGACCTAATGGGAAAGGACGAATATCATGAATAATTCTAGTATGGAGAATACAGCAGGTGAACGTAACGCAGTCATTGGTGAAGACAGAGAGCTCACCGACTTTATGTACATCTTTGAAGCAGCTGCAATCACACGACCAAAAGCCTGAAGCAACAACAACGACTACGACATTTAAAAACTAATTACCGAGGGAGGCCACAAAAGGCAAGGAGAAGAAGAAGAAGAAGAAGAAGAAGAAGACGAGGAGGAGGAGGAGGAGAAATAAGACGATAGCAGTCGAGGAGGGAGAATACCGCTAGTAGCAAGCGGAAGCTATGAGTCGCAAATGGCCAGTGAAAGGCGCCAGATCGCAATGGATTCGGATGAGTTCAAGGTTCCTGGAAGCTTTGTGCCGCAAAAACACGTCGGAGAAGAGAATGTAGAGGGAAGTAGAAGTTCCAATTTTCTTCTAACCCTAACTCCTCCTGCGCTATGAACGAAGGAACTGATATTTTCCAAATACACCAAAGTAAGAAGACAAGGTAGGAAGATGGAATAAGAAACTACTTGCTCCGAAGATCGGGTTCCAGAGGTAGCTCTTACTGCTGCTGCTGCTGCTGCTGCTTCAGCAGTTGGAGTTCGCCCGAGAAGGAAGGCGAGGGAGAAGAAGCGCCTTTTTTTTGATATATATATACCAGCGGGAAAAAGCGATGAGTTGAAGCGAAGGTGCGGATGAGGATGGAATTCGAAGCGGTTACAGCGAATAATTTTTATCTCAAAAATTCATAATATTTTATATGCTTGAACTTCAACATTTCAAGTGTATTTATTTAAAAGGTGGAATTAAATATATTTTTTTTAAAAAAATAAAAATTGTATAATTTATAATATAAATATTTTGATATAATTTTTAATATAAAATGTTAAAATTATTTAGTAAATATTATTATAAATTGTGTATAATGAAAATTAAAAATACATAATGAAAAAATCATTAACAAACATACCTTAAGGGGGGGTTTGTATCCTTTAGAAATCAATGAAAATTTGAAAAAAAAAAATTAACGTTAAAATGTGAAAAATTTAGAATATTTTTAATTTTTAAAAAATTAAATATAAATTTTTCTATATTGTTATAAATGTTAAATATAAATTAACGTTAAAATGTGTACAATCTTATAAAATTTTTCATTTCCAATTTTTAAAAATTTTAACAATAAAAAAAAATTTAATTTTTTTTTTCATTAATTTTTAAGAGACACAAACCTCCCGTAAATGTTTATGGAATTAAGAATTATAAATATTTGTATGTTTTTTTTACAAATAATACTCAAATTAAAAGACATAATTGTAAATCTACAAAAAAAATTTTGTTTGAGTTAAGAATTAGATTCGAGAATTTAAAGTTAAAAGACGTTCTCACAATCATTAAATTATCATATGTATTTATTTGTTAATTATTGTATTCTAAATATTGATTAAAGTTAACCTCAAATGATGTCATATGAAACACAACAATTAAAGTCACGTGACAACACAAAAGATCAACAAACAATACAAAAGTACAAAAACTACTTAAAAGATCATGTTCCACAAATAAATTAAACCACAACTAGTAAACAAACATGGAAGGAGTGGGGAGAATCATTTTTTGACAAAAAATGGTATTTTTTCTATTAACCCAACTGCACCAATAGAAACACAAACCTTACTCGGAATTGGAAAATTAAGATCCTGCAACAAAGAGAAAACAGATTTAATAAAATCTTCATTGAGGATGGGTCTCTTGTTAATTGGAAGAGTATATATAGTCAACAAATAGGTATTTACTATTTTCAAAATCAATGTTACAGCAAGGGTAAATAGCATCTCAACTCTATTTATTCTCTTTTAGGCAAGTTTTCTTTAATTAAAATTTTGTCAAACATGACAACTTTATACTAAGGACTGTTTAAAATATCAAATTGATATTTTTCAAAATTTTAGACAACCATTTTACGGCTAACATGTTGCAAATCTGCAAGATTGTTCAGATAATACTTGAAATGTTAATCAAGGATTAGTCTTTGATTCAACCATTTTGAGGAAGAAGGCTGATAAATTTAATAATGAAGGCAAAAATTAGCTCCCTGGACTTTTTTTTGGTTGTGTTTCCATCGAGCATTGTTTTGTTCCTGCTGTTTGAAACTCAACTCCACTCCACCAGTGATTTCATACATGGATAAATGAAGTTTTACAATGATATCCACTCTTATCTTGCAAACAAAAAAAAACATCAATTGTTGAGCAGTGCAAGATGAAAGAAAAAAAAAACTTTCAAAAATCACCTTTCATTGTAAATTCAAATATCAAAAGGAGACAAACATATTCCATAGTTTACTACAATAAAAACCCATCTGATTTTTTCCGATTACAATTTTTTCCTGTTATAATTTACCTTTCAAAAGGCCACAAATTGGAAGCGTTCATTTCTAGTACATATGACCTTGCTATACACCTTTCTGGTCGTTCATGGTAACACACAATCGTATAGTGTACATGCAGAACATGAATCTTCTTGAAGTAGAGACACCAGACCAGTAGTTCTCAAGTCATATGTTCCGGATAGCCATTCAAAGCACCAATGCTGGCCCTCTTACTTTTTGCAGCCTTGTCTTAATCAACGTCGACGGACTTGATGAAAAATGAGGCATCTGGTCTAGGATGAGAATCTGTGACTTTCATGTTTCCCTGGATGAGAAAACCATCTTCACCTTGGACAAATACGTCCCCCACAAGCAGCTGGATGTTGATGGTTCCGATTCTTTGCTTGGGCAATAAGCGGTTTCCGCTAGCCTTAACCTAAGAAAACTAGTAGAACACACACACACACACACACACACACACACACACACACACACACACACACACACACACACACACACACACACACACACACACACACACCCCATCCATGTAAACTGCATCCTATTTTTCGAATGCTAATTCACATGCTAAAGCAATATGGTCGCTGCCCCATTTCTGCAAAAGAGACGGTAAGTTCAGCCATTAGCAGCTGCAGATGTGGATGGAGACATGTTTTGAAAGCATGCAGCAGAAGGAAATCTAACTAATAAACTATGGTGATTCAAAAGATAAGCCATACTGCTGTTGGAAATCCAGGTGTCCGCCGAAGAACATCTTTTCGTATTGTATCAAGTACTTTAACAGTTTGAACTCCTTCAGAACACCTGAGCATCAATAGAGCTCTTTTCACAAATCAAGTGAATCAACTTATCAAGACCTGTTTAGCTATTAAGTGGAAATATTAACCTCATTTGGAATTAAGGAAAGATGGGTGCTAGAAATTTTGAAAGACTCAAAATGTTGTTGCTATGATCAATAAGATAAATAGATAATAGTGTTTTTTTGCAATGAATTGACCTAGAAAGCTTTTAATTGCTAATAATATTGGTGGATGACTCAATCAGAATCATTTTTCAGCTGACCAATGAAACAGGTAAGGGTTACAGTATCTTAGTCTGCTCACTGATGATGTAATAATATACACCTTTTTTTGTGGAGGAATCCAAAAGGCAAACACAAATACGAGAAAAAAATCTGAAAAGGTACAAACATCTGACCATATGTAGTCCACCGTGCCCATAAACTCTCTATTGTAGCTTGTAATCTCGGGTTCCCCACTAGAATCCCTTGTTCCAGCACAATCCTGCACGAGAGTATCATTTGTAATCTTAATTCAAGCACTTCCTAGCGCACGTAAATTACATGTCATTCTTCTTGGTGAAGTTATGGAAACACAAATTTACCTCAACCCTCGTATACGCACTCTTCAACTTTAAATTATGTTGAAGAAAAGTGCATTCTGACTTTCCCGAAGCAGTCTCAAAATCAGCAGGAGTCCATGTGGAGGGGTCATAGGCATGCTTGTATTGAAACCCAGTATTGCATCGATCAAATGTTTGATATGATATACTTGAATCGAAAACCCCACTCGCTCCAGTTATTTCAGTAACATCCACTCCATACAGCTCTTCAGCTAGAAAAGTTGGATCAGAATATTTCTGAATGGAATCATTGAAGGTGTTACTTCCATGATCAACACACTTAAATTTGATATTTGGATCGAAGGTGTTGACATTGCTGCAAATAGCTTCCGGCTGATCAACTTGAATTTCAATAGAATGGTTTTTAAATTTGGAACTTCTTGTTTCTTCGGAGCATGATTTATTTGATATATGACTATTATTGCACTGAGAATTGTAGTCTGGAACATTTGACTGCACCATTGCATTACCTTCAGAATTCTCAAGATCCAAGTTTTTTTCATCAATGTTATTGCCAACTGATTCAGAAAAGGAAACATCAAATTCTTGTTCCACGGCTGACTTACCACAGTTGGAAGAATCCAAACGAAATTTACATGAACCATCCATGGATTCTGGGGACAAAAACTTGTTTTCAGCAGTCAAAATCTCAGAAAGCACTTTCATTGATGAATTTTGAGCAATAATATCAACCTGAGGGTTGTGACCCTCTGAATTGATATGAACTTCTTGTATTATCAAGGAAGAATCCTTCTCTTTGCTGACTTGAAGGGATGGCATAGAATTGCATGAATCAGTTTTCCCTTCTTTCATTTTCATTTTGCCTGGTAAATCTAAACATTCAACCTCATGACATATTTCCCTACCCAAAATATTAGATAGTTCATTGCTTTCTTTTCCATGCTGACTACTATAGGATAATTTGTCAACTACATCAAGATTGGCCATTGGCCTATGAAATGGTTCAACCTTCTCGTCAGGTATTCCTGCAAAACCATTGTCCTGAACTACACTCCCTTTATAACTGTTACTGATTTGAGCTCTGTCCCTGCCACAGAGCACGAACTTTTCATACCCAGCTTTCAAGAACAATCCCCAAATAGTCAATTTTCCATGTTTTACCTATTCTGAGGATAATTGGGATAAGGTTGTCGTGCACGAGTGCAAGCAGTGTATTGTCCTGAAATCTGATCCCTAGCAAGTCCAGAAAGATCTAACTGTGGAGCAAAAATGCCAAAAAGTTACATGGGATCACGAAGAAATGTTTTCTTCCATATACTGCTGGCAATGAGAAAGATGGGAGAGACATACTTACCTTTTGTCCAGATAGAAAATTATACAATGGACTCTGCAAGTGGAGGAATCAACATGGAAGACAAATCAAAGAGTTAAAGATCTTGTATGATGATAATAATCACAAACTAACTGAATAATAACCCAACAAAAGAAGCACAGACTGAATTCCACCTTTGGAACAGAATTGAAATCTCCACAAATTACAACAGGAGCATCATTCCACAGCTTAGAAACAGAATAAGCTCGATCTAGAAGAACTCTGACCTTTGAAAGATAATATACATATAAACAATATATCAATGAATGGAATAATGTGCCAGAACTTAAAAAGAGAAAAAAGTGGTCCACAACATGAATTCCCACAAAAAGAAACAAATTTGATAACAAATTTGGTGGTGCCGAAAAACAATGGAAGGGTGAAACCACCATTGAGAAGGAAAGTACTTGGGCAAGGTACAGTAGTCGGTTTTCCTTCATCATATAAGAAATATGGAGGAAGAAAATCCCAAATTTGAATTTGAAGCAAAAACATGACCAAATCAAACAAAAGAAAGTACCTGGCCAAGCTTAATTTCCCCTCTTCTTGGGTTGTAAAGCACGTGAATGTTACACACAACTAGTTTGCTAGGTTCTTCAGATTTAACAGGACTGCAAAATATAATTACACACGCAAATATATTTATTAAGATCAACTTATAATAAATGCAGATACACGAGATTTTACTGCAATACAGAAACATACAAGAATTCAAGTAACTGTTAAAGAAGAAACTAGCAAAAAAGTTATTAGCAACATGCATGTAAAAATATTACTACCTTACAGAAGACATAGATCCTGGTTCAAAATTTCCTTGAGCCTGTGACTGGCCAATAGAAACATCAAATTGCACTACATCAGAAGCTGGGAAATGCTAATTATACCAAGTCACATCAAATGACAATTAAGGAAACGACTTAAAATAAAAATCCCAAAACTTGATACCTCCAAAACACAAATCTGAGCTATATTATCTCGAAGCCCTAGCTTATTAAATTCAATAAATTCCTCATGTTGCAACTGAAATCTGATTGAAAAAAGGAGTAAAAAACTCATTGTAAGAAATGGTGTATGTATGAGAAAAATAGATATTAACATAAGTGTACAATCATAGTATTTAATATTTCACAGCTAAAGAAACAGGAGAAAAAGTCTTGAACCAACTGAAATGTCTGACTCAAGAACCATCCATAAGGCAGTAACATTGCTTGCCCAATGCTAAAAGTTACAGAATCTCAAATAAGAAGTCAAAGCCACTGCCCTAGCTTTGATAAATTAGTTCCAAAGGGATGGTTGGAGCTGATCAATGGTCAAGGGTCATGTTTAGCCCTATGTTCTGCCAAAAAGACTACAATCTTTCAATGTCCATTTTATTTTCAACCAAATATAGAGATTTCTGAATGATAGCTAAATTTCCTCACAACCTCTAATAGAAGTAATCTTCTCTTTCTATGCATGTATTTTATGGATCTATAGGAAACTGTGGCAAGTGTTGTTTTGAAGCCAAAAAACAAATAAGACCGCATTTGCAACAATAATCACCATGTAATTAAGAATGATAGTTTCTAAGCATCCTAAAGGACTTGAGTTATACATGTCTTTGAATAATTGTGAATTTTCTCTAACTTCTACTATAATAAATAACTTCAGGGAAAAATGAATATAAGATCAGAAAAATTATTTACCGAAAAATTTTAAACCAGTTATCCAAAGTCATGAAAATTTGTATAAGGAAAACAACAAATACCTATTAGTTCTCCAAAAAGTTGCACATCCATCTGCAGCAGTGCCAGTACGCATCTGTACATGCAAATAGGATTCAGATATTCTTTATAAACTCCTTAACACTGCTAGGTAGCTAAAAATTATCTGTGGACATGAAGTCGCATGTTTTAGTTGAGCCTTAAAAAGGAGGCACCTGCTCTTTGTGCTTCGTTCATGTTTCCTCAAACAACAACCACCTATATGACCCAAGAGAACATCTCAACGACTAGAATTTCTAGCTTGTGAAAAACTTGCAAGATTAAAATACACTATGGCTGTGTATCATACATTGGAATGGAAAGTGGAATGGACGAAAATAGAGTCACTTATTTCATTCTCATATTTTGTACAATAATATTGTGTGAGAATTTCCATTCCATTGGGAATCAGATTCATTCCTTCCTCACAATGAAGGAATTTGAATCCATTTTTGCGTGGGAATTTAACTATTACCACCATGACTACCATTGGCTACTACTACCATCACTATTGCCAAGTAGCACTGCCGTCACTTATCACCGCCACCATCGATCTTAGCCACAACTATTGTCGTCATCAACCATCGCTACCACCAACATCATTGGCCAACACCACCATCATTGATTTTAGCCACCACCAACACCACTGTCAATCACCATTACCACTGATGTCATTGCCCCAACACCACAATTTCAGTCCACCATCGCTGTCATTATCATCGATCACCACCACCAATTGCCACTACTAATGTTATCAACCATCATCGTCATCGCTGTCATTATACACCACCATTTTTCATCATCCACACCACCAGCACTACCATTAATGTCAACTACCACCATCACCAATGGGTCAATCACCACCATCATCACTATCCTATTTTTCCTTCTAATTACATACCAAACAAAGGAATAGAATGCAACCATTCTATTCCATTCCAATGTTCATTTTATCACATCATATGTTTATTTCAATTAAGTTCCAAATACTTCTTAGGAGTACTAACTCTAGGACTTCATTTAATATGATATCCAAAGGAAATACCGAAATAAAAAATGATTTCAATAAAAATGCCACTAAACCAACCTTCCAAATGCCACAATATCCTCTTATAGCCATCTCTTTCTCCAAGTCCTGAAATTTATCTACCTCCTGAAAAAATAAAAAAAACCTTTTAGAAACAGATTATCAGAATGCTTATTTTTGAGGTTATCATATCAGAAAAGGTCGATGGTGTGGGGAAAAACATAACAATGTTTCTACATGACTTATTTGAATTTTCCTTTCTAGAAAACTGTTGTATCCCCCAGACATTCCACAAATACCAGTTTTTCCAAAGTTGATGCCCTCAGTAATTGTACCTATTAATTATAAGAATATCTACATCTATAATATGCGTGACTTGAAGCTCATAAGATGGTCATGGTAAATAAGTGCAACTTACGAAGATAATTGCAAACAGACCTGAAGGCACATAATATCCGGAGACCACAACCCAATTTCAAGCAAGATTTTCCTCTTCCTCCATTCCCAATCCAAAATACTCGGGGGAATGTGAAAGTATAGTTTAGGTCGATGCTGCTTGGCAAGGTAGTCCGCGAGAATGTTGTAGGAAAGCAATCTGAAACGTTCTGAGAAAAGCCCAAAGGGAGATACATCTCAAAAATAGACAATTATCACATAAGGTGAGATAAACTTGAAGCCCGTGCTTATTCTGTGGGGAATTCTTCAGATCGAAGACAGACTAAAGTTTGAACAACGTCCGCAATGCAAAAAAAATGGCAGAATAAGTTGATGAGCGGTAGAAAAGAACGGAAGGTGCATACCGAAATGCTGGGGGGTCTGGGATTTGGACGACACCCAATGCCTGTAATCGGCAGGCCTGGGACGACTGTAACCATGCACAGGGCGAGAAGCTCCCCGTGGTGGGGGCACCTGCAGAAACCGATAACGATGCTGGTGGTGAAGAGGAGGAGGGCCGGCAGCATCGAATGGCGGAGGTGTATGAGATTGAGGAGTAAGGGGGCGGCGGAATCCAGATCCGGAAGGTGGGGGTGGAGCGCGATCGCATCCGCTTTGGTCATGGTGTGATGAGGAGGTGGGGCGGCGGCAGAAGGTGCGGCGCCATGGGTGGCCCGTCCGACCACCACCACCTCCTCCTCCTCCTCCTCCTCTGCGTGACATGGTGGGAAGGGAGGGGAAGCGTTGGATTGGTCGGAAACGCATCGTGGAGCAGCAGCCCAGAGAGCGCTCACTGCGGTTTGAGTTGGGCCGGCGTCGCCATTACTTCACACAGCCGGACCGCCCGGTTTCGGACCCGAGCTTGTTATTATATATATGGATCTGGGCCCAGTCCGTCTATTACGGGCTTAATCTCTAATTATATGACAGACAAGTTATTAGTAAAAAAAAGTGGAAACATAATTGTGGCTGTAGTTTAGTGGTGAGAATTCCACGTTGTGGCCGTGGAGACCTGGGCTCGAATCCCAGCAGCCACAATAACGTTATCTTATTCTTTTTGAATAAATTATCTATTTTATATATTATTACGTTGAAAGTAATTTTTAATTTAAATAAAAATCATACCGAAATCAAAATTTTATATAATTTACCAAAAAAAATCGCCAATATTTACGGAAAACGAACCATCCATCTAATCTTCTTCGTATAAAAGAGTAGAAAATAAATAACCACGTGATAACTATAGAATATTCATCCCAAGATAAGTTCACATGTAACTTTTTTTTCTAACTCTTAAAATTACTTTCAACATTATTATTACTAATTAAATTCTAATATGTAAATTTTTATAACGTAAATTATCATATAATTTTAATTTTATTTACAAAACTAACTCTAATTTCACTCTTTTTAACTACACTGTTCACACCGCATACGTAATTATTATACAATCACATCACATTAGTACTCCATTTCTATCGATTTCAAGTACGAATGTATGGATTTTATTAAGTTCTTACAAAACAAACAACCTACTTTTACGTAACCAGCAAAAATTACTCCTCAACTGAAACGCCACTGGAAACGTCTACTGAAATTACTCAAAATGACGAATCATAAGATTCGACCGTCAAGCTTTCGATTCCTTCTCTGTAGAATGCAGACCCTTCAAGGTCGTACCTGACCGCACTATAATGTGTGGTGGCGTGGGGAGCAAAACGCTCAAAACAAAGCATGTGTGGTTTCGACAAGGATCTTTACATATAAGCAAACGGTTACACTTGTTTGTCATGTTACAATACATCAATAGCGAGGCTAGTCGATAAGCATCACAAATCTCTACATCCGGCACCTTCTTGTGCAGCTCCATTAAGATCTTATTATTCCTGTGTGGGAAGACAGATTTTTTGCGTGAGAAAAAACACGATCAATTTACCCAAAAAAATCGCCCATATTTACAAAAAATGGACCATCCATCTAATCTTCATATTAAAAAAAAGAAAATAAAATAACCACGTGATAAATATAGAATACTCATTATAAGATACAAGCAACTTTTTTCAACTCGCCACGTGAGAAAAAACACGATCAAATGAAAATGGAAAAAGTGTGAGGATTGAAAACATTACAACGTCAATGTGGGACATGACCGAAAACAAAATTTCCTGTTCATGTATGAATGTGCAACAAGCCAACAATGCATCAACCAACCAAGATTTTTTTTTAATGACGCTGCTCGGGTTCAAACCCAATTCTCCTTTCTAATGAAAGAACCACTGCACTTCCCGTTTGTTGGTGGCAAACCAAGAAAGTTGCAGGCCTTATAACTAACACAAGGGTATCACAGACATTACCCTATCTGGCTAAACAGAAGAGGCCACAATTGCAGAAAACATAATTTTCACAAAAATTCAGGCTGCAAATTGGAATCATCACCTTTACATAAGTTTGAGCAATTTGAGCCGTGCCTCATGTTCTGGATCAAGCTTTGGAGGTGAATAACAACCTCTGAGATCTTCTACTACATATTCCTACATGGGAACTCTTCTTGTTTTGGACAGGTATATAATACAAGAATCATTACATGGTACAAGGTAGAAAAGTTTTACCTTTGTGAGTTCCCTTTTGGTGAGAATGTGGTAATGTCTTTGCCATATCCTTTGGAAAGCCATGGTAGCTGCTAGGAGACCGTAAGCAACTCCAAGGATTGCAAAGACAATTACGAAGATAACAGCGAGAACAAAACAAGCCTCCACGGAAGCAGGGAAGCAATCTAGTATTCCCCATCCATAACAACAGTTGCGACAACCAGCCATGCATGGATCATTGTTGTTGAAGGACGAGCAATGCAGAATGAGTCCAAAAAATCCTACAAGCACAAAGAACACCACCACACCTGGAAATTTTCCCAAAATATATTAGGATGAATGAAGCTGAATAATGCATCCTAACTAAAACGCATCCATTACTTGATAGCCCGGGACCTTTAGTCTTTTTACCATGGCTTCCTATAATGGGTAAATAAGTGCAGCATGGTAATGATGTAATGAAGCACATAAAAATGCAGCATGGTGATGAAAGCATGCTGAATACCAAACTTCCTATAATCAGTAAATAAGAGAAAGAGAATTACGGTTGTTTTTACCATAACTTCCTAAAATGGGTAAAATTGAGATACATGCAGCATAGCAATGAAGTAAGGAACCACTTTGGAGAAATGCAGCAGGATAATGAAAACTATGGGACACCAACCTTCCATAAATACGTGAAAGACAAAACACTTCTGGAATATAAAGATATGTACTAACCATGTAATACCGAACCTAGAACATAAATATTGAAACAAAAAAAGTTTTCAGACGTTCATGTAAGGAACTTTTAGGTTGATGATATGGTAGCTTTAAAGCCCGTATGAATAATTTTGTAGCTTGAATTTTGCCAAGGCCAATGTATAATATGGTACCTTGACAACATTGTACATATATTTCTGAAATTGAAGTACACAAAATATTGCTCACACACCAAATGCTTAGCTGAAAATTTATTTATTTATCAAGACAAGTATATGCATCCTGAAACCTTCTGAGAACAGTCAACAAAGAGAAACAATAAGTCCTTACACATGCTAGAATATCCTTTACAGTTTACAGATATCTATAATAAATAAAAAATTCATCAGATATGATGTTTTCACAAGCATCATGATGACACTATTTGAATCATGGTATAAACATTAAGGTAACATGGTCAAGGATGCATGCCAATACGTAGATTGTAGTACAATGCGAGAACATTGATTCCTTAAGAAAATGTTAACCAACCATGAACCATACCTAGACAGTAGTAGAATGGTATTGGATGTTTTGACAGAATGTGATCCCAATCATCCTTGAATAAATTTCTGAAGTTCCCATTTTTATCCATGATGTAACCAAAAGCACCTATTGTACCAATTACCTGTAGAAAACAGGCATTTGTATGATTGGGAGCCTAATCCAAACTTTGAAGCCTAATTCAACAACCATTCAAGCCTAGTACAATCTTTAAAAAATAAACATTGTCCATTCACATGATCCCTATTGATAACTGAAATGGAGGACATAAAATAATTCTATTCATGGAAAAATATCAAACACGTTATCTTTATAGTGCAATGACAACCATTTGTTTGTGTTTCAGCATCAGAATAACCATCCCATGCGACAATTAAAAAGGAGAAAAAGTTTTTGATATGCTGGCCAATGTGAATCTGTTAGAATAGTTAATCATATGGTTTCTTTTAAGTAGGAAAGGTGATTGTCCTATTGATCTAAAGAGCCCCTAGGCTGATATTTATGTATGTGGAAGGATTTACTTGAATTGCCAAGTATAAAACTAAGGTAGACCAGAGTGCAGTCAGTTAGATTGTACTGAGATTCAAGCCACCCCATGTGTTTATTTTAGTTTTACAAGTTTTTCCAGCTTTTTACTACGTTTAAATAAATTAAAGATGCATGTTCTTTGACATGATCTGTCAATTGAGACCATACATAAGCAACAACTTTTCCAGTTTTGTAATTATCTAGATATAAGAAACATGTATATTCTTCCACAATGTCCATAAATTCCAAGCCCATGTACTTCACAGGCTGCTTCCTTATTTACCTGAGTTTGCATTCTAGAAATCTGCATGAAACCCAGATCATGTAATTCAAGGAAAATCCAAGACTTTGAAGCAAAATGTTGTTCAATACAACTTCAAATGTAATCATTAATCAATAATTGAATGCCACAAATTGAGACTGATTCTAGGGAATGAACCATTATCTGCTGGAAGCAATTTTTTGAAAAAATTAGAGTTCTTGTCACCAACTAGCCAAAAAGCTCCAGATTGTTAAAGTCCTACTTCACCACAGATTCCTGTCAAAATCACTCAAACCAATGTGATCAGCCTCCTTTTTATCCAAGTCCACAATTAACACATCCAACCTAGCAAACTTCACCCTAATATTGCCTACATCTTCAATCGTCCATTGTTTCAGAAGGTGATTGAGGCATTTGAGTTTGGCATATAGGTATCTAATGGATCCGCAGCAGTCCTGGGAAAAGCATGCATCTACAATTTCCAAAATACACTTCCACCACCCATTCATTATTTGATCAAATCCATTCAAACTTGGCCACATTACCAATCAATTATAAGTAACAACGAGACATGGTCAGATGTCTCTCTCTCTTAAGGAACTATACAAAAGAATGCAAGCAAAAATTGCCCCAATCCACTCCAACAAAAATTGTCTATTTAGGCCATAGGTAGGTTGGCCTAAAATTTGGACCAAGTGAGAGAGGCCCAACTAATCAGGATCAAACCATTCCTACTCTGCAATGACATCATAACTCAATCATGCTACTAGTAACCCTAGCATTCTGGAGCCAATCAGTGGCAAATCTTGTGATACAAGTCACCCTCCACAGTCAAGCATTGATTATGAATCTAAGCCACACTTCATGACACATCCTAAAATGCATGATGTTGACCCTACCCCATTGACCAAAGGCATTTAGGTTGCATCATTGAATGTTTCAATTCTTTTCTTTCAACCTGACAAAACCCCAAAAGTCAATATATTTTGATCCATGAGGACCAAGGAAGTCTCCCAATGGTCACAATGTCTCCAATGGCACCAGTAGCAACATTGGCACAGAAATTTTCCATCATGCATGAGAGATTCACATTTCCCTGATTTACCCTACAAGAAACCCAAGTAGTGGCCAAGTTTATTGAAAACTTTCTTTATTACACCTTCAATCCAATGTTCAAGCGGGAGTTCCTTTACAGGAACTGACTAACTTGGCAAAAATTTACCAAGATCTGAACTCATTAGAAACTCCTAAAACTTGATGACAACAGACTTAGCCATATCTGACACTTGTTTCAAAACCTCTAGCTTCAAGTCCTCTAAAGATAACTTAGAAGACCTTCATTCACTCCAATTCTAACTAGAGCCATAGCCCACACCCCATCCCTTAAGCCTTGATTCTCCAATAAAGAACATCCACATCATAGTGTCCTTCCCAGGTTACCTTAACAATCATCCCTAAGAAGCTTCAAACCTTCAACACCTCATTAGGTGAAGGAGGCTTCACCATTGCACAAGAGGAATCTTCCCCAATGTGGGGAGCCCAATTATGTTGTGCCACACTTGTCACAACCCTTCAAGTAATATACAAGTTCGAGAGCCTCCTAGAACCATCCTCCCAACTCCTACAATAACCAAAAGTTGCAACCCCTACACATGATCTCATTTCTATGTCCATTCATCTAGTCACCTCCTAGAAGCATTTCAAATATCTCACCCTCTGCTGGCCCTGACCACCACCAGCATCCCCACAACATACTTCACACTTACCCAACCATCACCCTATTGGCCCCCATTGCTACCGCAGAGGTTGTAGCCCTCTTTCACAATACGCACCACCAGGTAAGGTTTGAGGTCGAGTGCAATTACCAACATTGTTGGATCACCTCCCATTCTCCTTTGTTAATTCCCAACAATTGGGCTCCCTTGCCTCACTCTCCATTCAAACTACACAACTTAGATTAATACGTGGATTCAAACAAGCAACAATTGGATGTGTTACTGAGTCAAATGAGTGTTGATAGCATCAAAATAACTGATGTCCATGCATACTTCTTATGAAGTAAAAGTGATCAACTTTTGTTTGTATCTTCAATCAATTTGATTGAACCTTATTTGTGCTTGCATATTTTTATGTGTCTACTATTGTTGCTACTACTATAGTAGCTACTACCATTTCTACCCACTCAATACCTGAAACTGTCTGGTTCAATTTTAAAATGTTTTATTTCTTGGTTTAGTTTATTGCAAGTCATGCATCTTAGATGCTCAAGCTTAAGAGAGCATTGAGTGAATAATGTAATAAAAAGATCCACATATGGATCCATAATTAGAAGGTAATTGCAGTAAAAGCTTTTTTGAGTGGTGTCTAACATTAGAAGTTGTGCATCTTACCTTACTGTGTGATCACAATTTATAGGAGGATTATCCCTCCAAATAATAACAATATCTCTTCTTACATATCTCTACAATTTGAAATTTCACATGATTCATTAAAGGAAAAAAACAGGTAGTTTGAATATAATTTCTCTTACAATTTGTATTGCAAGGAAAACCAGCAAGACATCCCTCGCCACAAAGATTCGAAACTTTATCTTACGCCATGCATAATCTTCCAATTGCTCTACACGAAGATGAAATTGGGCTTTGCAAGTTGTGCAGTGGGAGAAAGCAAATCCTTCCTGCAAACAGAGATCGTGGTGGCATTTTTATGCAAGCATAACTTTGCTGTGAAGGAGTTCCTATGGATCTCATATACACATCAGCCACTCAGCCCTATGCCAGGATACAATATACCTTCACTGAACGCCAATGATCAAGGCAGCCACGATGAACGAACTGTTGAGTGCCTTTGCACATGCAAGGAGATATTAATTCGTCACCTAGAACATCAATGCATCGATCTGATGTAAGGATTGAAGGCAGAAACTGGGAATGTAAAATATTGACACCATAATAAAAGGTATAGACAAACAAAAAAAAAACTGCAACCGTTTCTCGATCCATTTCACATTAGTACATTACCAACACGTTAATTCAGCATACCCATATCCAGCGCACATATTTAATTGATCCTGCACCTAAGTAACTAGACGATGTAAGAATTTCATGCTTCCCATCAAATCATCGAACGCAGATGTAAATTCCCGTCCTAAAAACTAATTTGAATGTTGGAGTTTGACTTGGCACCTAGCCTCATCTAAACTAGAAATAGAACGACTAGGCTGACCGCGTTTTGACATTCACAAGTGATTTTTTGCGTCGGCTGTGTTCAACCTTCCAAACAACCAAACTATGTGTATGAAAAACGACGTATGGTGTGCAAAACAAATGTAAGGAAGATAAAAAAGCTCCAAGTCCAACTTATGGTGGTGATTCATTCAACAATCCCACATAGAAGTCAACAACATCGCAGAAATATACCTGGTTCAGCGTCGCTCTCGAGGCAGATACGGCAGCACGGCACGGAAGCAGCTTCGATGTCGTTGTTGTCGTCGTCATCGGAAACTTTGATTTGATCAGAGGAGCTCCCGGCGAGCCTTACCTCAACCGAAACGGGGGGGCTAAGAGAAACGGGACCTTCGAGAAGCGGATCCGATTCCGAGACCTCCGGCTCCGTGTCACTCCCGTGGCGACGACGGTCGTGGTCGGCATCGTCCACCTGCTGCGCTCCAGGCGCCTTCATCACACTCACCTACCGGACGGCGGAGACAGGAGAGAGGAGAAGAGAAGCGGAAGCGGGAGGGTATGGATTTGGGGGAGTATTGTTTGCGGGGGGGAGTATTTAACAATTTCATTGAATTTGTTTTTTTTAAAAAAAATTTCGTGGATTTTCAGGTGCATTTCGCAACGATATACTTTTAATTTTAGTAATTTTAAAAAATTAGAGTTTAGAATAATTTTATAAATAATATTAAAATTATATAATAAATTATAAGATAAAAAAATTTATATAATAATGATGATACATAGAAGTTTACAAAAAATTTTAATTTTTCGTTACCAACTAATAAATACCAAAAGACAGATTTTAAAAAAATTAATTCGATTTTACTTAATATTTCAGGGTTCGCTTTTACAATATCTTAGAAATAAGAAAAAGTTCGATTCTGATTGATTTTTAGTTCGATTATAAAACCTAGAAAGATTTCAAAAGAATTTTATACAATTACTTAAAATCTTGCCATTTTCGTTTCATTGAAATCTTCTATAAAATTTTTACTTTCCAAAGGCATATCTATACTTATAAATTTCTGACGTAAATGCATGGATTTATCTATATTTTACCATTGCAGCCATACCCTTCACTGGTAGATAATTGATCCTCTCAAAGCATAAATGAGCCACTTTCTTTGTAATAATGAGTATTATTATTTTAAAAATTATTACTTCTAAGATAATTCTACTGCATTATTAAAGTTTCAAACTCGAGACTATAAATTTGGCAAGAAACCTCTAAACTACTGAGCATTTTAGTAATGTAATAATGATTATTTTTGCATTTGCTAAAATTCAAATCAATTACAAATACTGTTATTTTTTATTAACATAAGTATCATAGTTTAACTCACGCTAAGTTCTTTGTTCACGGACCATTTCTTATCTCTGATAAGATAATACTGCGAATTCACAAGTTTCAATACCCACTTCATAAAAATAAAATAAAATAAACCCACTTCATAAAGTCTTTTGCTTTAATCAGATACAATAAAATATCTTAATTAAATAAAGACAAATGCATTTGTAATTCCCTTCACAGTTCAGATGTTCATCGTTATTTTTTACACACATGAGATTGAAAACCTCCACTAAGAACTTGCCATAGCGTGAAGATCGACAACAATGGTAGACCTTGTTTGGAGCCAATTCTAATCCACTCCTAAAAACAATTCCAACGTTATTATTATTGTATAAACTTTAATATATAAATTTTTATCACTTTAATTATTATGTAATT
>JAMKPZ010003538.1:0-39174 GCA_024699675.1 Amphibolis antarctica
TATTCACTTGTATGAAGTTTTGCAAACATGATGACAAATTTTTTTCCCAAACATGTCAAATCCCAAAAATGACCAAGCGGCAAACATTGCAACTATCAGGAATCAAGAAGACACCTCCATTGAATCCCAACAATCAGGAAATTCAAGCACCAAGAACATGAATCCCAACAATCAGGAAAATAACAAGATTGGAAGAGGATGTGAACCTTCGACATGACCAAGCAACAAACATTGCAACTATCTAGCAATTAGATATGAAGTATCTATACATTTCTTTACCACTATCTAGCAACTAGATGTTTGGGAAATGACCAAGCGGCAAACATGATTATTCACTTGTATGAAGTTTTGCAAACATGATGACAAATTTTTTTCCCAAACATGTCAAATCCCAAAAATGACCAAGCGGCAAACATTGCAACTATCAAGAATCAAGAAGACACCTCCATTGAATCCCAACAATCAGGAAATTCAAGCACCAAGAACATGAATCCCAACAATCAAGAAAATAACAAGATTGGAAGAGGATGTGAACCTTCGCGCAGGAGGCTGCGGATGGGCGAGAGCAGCAAGGTGGCATAGGGCAAGAACGGCAACGATGGTTCGTGGAGACGGGAGATCAGTAACATGGGGGCGAGAGTGGCTGCCCAACTTCGTGGAGAGGGGAGATCGGTCGCATGAGGGCAAGAGCAACGATGCAACCTCGCCAAGAAGGGAGATCGACAGCAGGGGGGCGAGACCTGTGGCGCGGGTACTCGGAGAGGGGAGATCGACAGTGAGTTGGCAGATCGGCGATGCGAGTACGCAAGCGTGGACGCGTCAAACTGATTTCCTATGAAATCAGGGTGCATCCCTCGGGGTTTCATTTCCGCCTCCCGCACGCTGTGTGAATAGTGTGACGAGATTCAACGGATTTGATTTCCGCCTTGCACAAACAACAATATTTGGGAAATGAATTCATTTCATTTCCTTTCTGCCCAATTCCAAGCGACACAAATACAATCATACCTTGGCTGAGTCCCAAATAATTCAAAGTAAGGGGACATACTATTGTTGTCTATCTTGGCCTGACTTCGTAACCTATTCATTAGATAAATAACAATATAAAAATAATAATTCCAGAAATCTTTGGTTAAACCTAAATTAAACATCAAACTTAATTTGATTTCACAGATAATTCTGTGCCTTCTTTCTACCCATCCATTCTGTTGTGGTGTATGAATAATTGTCTCCTTTTCTACAAGAAATTCCCTAAAATCATTGGAAGAGTATTCTCATCCTCCATCACATTGAAAAATTCCTATAACTTTCCCAAATTGAGTTTTAACATAAACATAAAAATGTTTATAACAAGTTAAAAAATTTGACTTTGCATCCAAAGGGTAGTAGCATGTAAATGTACTCCTATCATCCACAAAAATGACATAATAATGAAAACCATCACAAGAAACAACGAGGGTAGAACCCCAAAGGTCACTATGCACCTTTTTAAAGCATTCCTTGACATAGTTTTTAGAAATTTCGAAAGATAGGCATTTTCTCTTGGCAAACTGACATGATTCACAAACATGTGCAGTCCCATACATCCACAATAATAAGACTAGAGTTATTAAGAAGTTCAACAGTGTTGAAAGCATAATGCCCTAATCTATTATGTCATAACTACTAAACCTTTTAACATAAAGAATAGACTTTTGAGAACTGTCTCTAGCAATATAGCCATTCCCACATCTGCTTCCATGCATCACTATTTCTTTGCTTTCCTTATCTCTGAATTTGAAAGAACTTTTACTAAGTTCAACATCCAAGTGTTGATCATCCATTGGTTAAGAAACCAAAATAAGGTTCTGCCCTAATTCTAGGAACATAAGAAACATTGGAAAGACATAAAGGTTTGTATTTTCGAACAAATATCATACTATTTCCACTCCTTTAATAGGTAAGGTGTTTCCATTGGCACATATAATAAAATCATTAAGTTTAGTTGGAGTGAAATTAAAAATATTACCTTTATTGCCTATCACATGAGTTGAAGTTCCATAGTCAATTTACCAATCTCCACCTTGTCACTCTTGAAGTGTTATTGTAGCCAAGGCTTGAGCCACTTGCTGCCCTTGATAAGATTCATTGTAACGGTGCCAACATCTTACAGCTTCACGTCTTGTTTTCCTATAGATTCGGTAAATAGGGCGTTTTTTGTAGCACTCCCCTACCCACCATTAGAATTAGATTGTTGGGACGTGGCTATTCCTTTGGTTGGTACTGTTTTTCACCAAAATCATTCTTGGTGAATTTTTGTGGACTTTTATAAGGCACTTTTTCTTTCTAAGCCATGTAGACAACTTCAAGTGCTTTCTTTTTGTCAGTCATGACATCCTTATTTCATAACTTCGTACCAATTGTATCATACCATCCAAGGGAGGTTTCAAACAAGTAGTTACCAAAGGATTATAAACCTCTCCCAGAGCTTTTAACAAGGCAAAAATAGTGTTTTCCTCATCTAACAATTTATTAATGATGGTTAACTCATCACAGTAGTGTTTGAAATCTTTTAGAAAGTCATTCAAGTTACTGTATTCATGCCTTTCATACTCTGTAACTTTTTCTTAACAAAATATTCCTTCCCTATACAAAAGTAGATTTGAGCGCCTCCTAGACTGCCCTAGTAGTGGTTTGGTGCATCACCATTCTAATGATTTCCTCCATCATACTACCAAGAATCCATCCCTTCAACAAACCATCATTTTTTTTCCAGCTAATTATATATTGATGGTTTAGGGTTTTCTTTTCTTTCATTGACTCTTCTTCTACCAAAATATATTTTTCAGGTATTTCTATATCTCCATTTATGAAACCAGTTAACCCTTGTCCTTCTATGAAACTCATCATTTGAGCCTCCTAGACAATGTAGTTTCCATGGTATAACTTCGTGGAGAGAAAACTATTCATATTTAGGGTAGAAGGGTAGGGATAGTCGAAACCCTCACCTTGAGAAACAAAAAGCCAACTGGTGTGTTGCAAGCTTGATCCTGCACTATCAGCCATGTCGGCTCCCTCCGATACCAAAAAGATGAGAGTAGATCTATTATCACATCCACCTTTCCCTCGCATTCAGCTCTTGGATCATTGCCTGCGCTTTAGGGTTTCGATGGAACACAGACGACGGAAAAAGGAGAAGAGAAGCATTTGATTTTGTTGATTAGAAAATGAACATACAAGAGGTTTTTATATGGGTACAAAGTGACAACGGTAAAAAGAGCGCTCGTGCACAGCACGTGAACAATACAAGGATGAGTAGGCTTTTAAGTCAGGTGGTGGTCAACAACAAGACAACAACTTTTCTCATTTCCAGTAGTCAACAATAAGACAACAAGTTTACTTACTGTCCAAATCGGATCGATTGGCTAAAAAATTTTAAAAGGGCAAAAATAAGCGTTTTATGGTTGTTGGTCGTTGGTCAACAATAGGATGACTAGAAAACTTGCCATCTAGACCAGATTAGTTGGCCAAAATGGGAAAAGCTTGGAACTAAGGTTTTCTAGCAAGATTATATATTAACATCATGAATAATTAATCTTTTAAACAAACATGTATTAAGGTAAATAAGGCTCGGGTTTGACAAGGTTTACCTTCTTCAACAATTGATGGTGAGCTTTACTAATGGTTCGAACTGTCGACGGTCCACAAGCAAGCTTGGATAGACGAGCAGTAGTGCACAGATAGTGTAAAGGCTCGATCAGTAGGTGGAGGATAGTGAATGGAGGCATCCAGAGACCACTCTAGAGTTGGGTTTAGTAGAGGCAAACTGACAGTGAAGATTTCAGCAAGGGAGAGTGTGGGCGGAGGCATGCGGACGAAGTTGAGTCATGAGGTTGTCAGATGGTTGTTGAAAGTTTGGAGGTTGAAATGCTCGGTCATTGAAGTGCCAAAAGACAGGCCATAGTGACTCATCGGTCAAACAGTCATCAAGGAGACAAATTGGCAGTTGATGTGGTGGGCAACGAATGCACATGTTCGTCCACGTGGCATCGACCAGCATGGCAATGACGCGGTTGATGACAGGCGGAGTGGTGGCTAATGTGGTGAACAACAATAGGTGAAGCTGACAAGGCGATTGCTAATGTTAGATTGTTGGGTGGAGTGAATGAGCCAGAGGGGGCAAAGGCATGTCTATTGCTGGCTGTTTAGTGCATAATTTGTTATATTTTTATAGATGTTTTCATGTATTATAATGCTTCACGAAAGGTATTTTTATGTGTTTTTGCAAGATTATATTAAAGATTAAATCAATTTAAAGGGTAGAATTGGAAAAGAATGCTTGAAAAGGAGAATTTTGTGAAGCATTTCAAATATTTCCCCTATTTGAGTTGATTGGAAATGGAGACTTGAGATGTATGAATAAAAAAGAACTTTGACCACCCACTTATGAAACTAGGAATGCATCTCTATGGGCAATGGTGGAAAAACATATGTTGCAGTTCATTAAAAAGGATCATTATGGGCATGTTTGGCATGAAAAGATTTGTAGGGTTGAGGGCTCACTCTCTCATTTAAAGGAAAATGATGTTGCAAGGGAGGGTGTCTATTCTCGCATGCTCGATCGCCATTTTCTTCGAGAGATTCAAATGCCATTCCCTTCTTCCTTGGTGGCTACCGGCATAGAAAGCCTTCATAAGTGGATTGATGGCCGGAGAGGAGTTCTTTTGTGCATAGGATGAGTTGTGCTTGGACGTACGAGTAGTGGTTAGCATTGGGTTCCTGCTCGATGACTACAAGGAAGTTGGAGTTTCTACGACTGTTGAGGCATTTGCAGGTGTCCCAGTGGGGCGTGCAGGCTCCTTTGAGTTTGACGACATTTTGCAACAAGGGATCTTCACTACTTTGGGTGTGATCGCATTGCAAAAGGATTTTGAAGCTCAACAGCTGTCAAAGTGAAGAAGATGTGGTATTATTACCATTTTTCTCATTATCTTAGGTGTAGTGAACTTTATTTACTGTTTATTGAAATCCAAATCAAAATTAGTATTTCATTCGTTATTGGTATGTATCTTTTAGGTTAAGTGAGTAGTCTTTACTGTTTTATAGTTATTTAGTCAAATATTATAGTTGTAGTTTAGATGTTAGGGTAGAATAATAGATAGTTGTTATTTAGAACTTTATTGTGTTGTTGGCGTTTCATTTTAATGTATTTCATCACTTATGAATGACATATGGTGAATTACATACAAATGCAGTTTTTTATGCTGAATGTCATACATAAATCTATGCAAATGTTGATGCACCCTTTCTGCTGTGGCATTGCTACAGTAGTTAGTGCAGATTTGAATATTTCAAATTAGTGCAGTTTTTGGTTGGAAGTTGAGCAAGTTTAATTTTGATTTCATTTGTATGCAACTTGATTTTATAGATTGGGTGCTATATTATTTATGAATGGAATGCAATTGATGAAAAGGGTGTGTTTGTGCATGCGTGATTAGTTGGAAATAAATTAATAAAAATTTATTTTTGGAACAGAATTGAATTCAATACAGATGTATTTGTATATCTTTCAGAATTGAATGAAACTAAAAATTCTAGTAATTTGACGAAAGTAGATGAGGAAGTTCGAATTAGTTAAATTCTAGATAATTCATACTCATGAGTCTAGAATTCATTTCTATCTTAAATTGAAAAGTGAATAATATCAATGAAAATAAATTAAATTCTATTTTATCAACATAAATAAATGATTCATAAGAATTTAAATTCAATTCCTATAAATTTTATAGACACAAATGAGTCCAAAGTGAGTGTATGGTAATTTAAGTTAATTGCAAGTGTATGTGGAATAATTGCAGGTTGTGTTGTAGATTTTTATTGATATAGAAATTGAGTATTTACAGCCACAAATTTAATAGATTTGCCGCTGAAATTTCAGTTGCAGAAGTTTATTGTTGCATCGACTACTATTTTAAAGTGGCTTATGAAAGTGTTTGCTGCAGAATTTGTGTGCTGCAATTGCTTATTTTGAGTGTGTTTTAGGTGATGAAATTGCAGCAGCATTTGCGATAATTTTGTATGACGTTTTTTGCAATTTTTGTGGTGGTTTATGTAGGTTTTTCCTTATAGATTGAATGCAGATTTTATCATGAGGTTGCCACTATTTGTTTTGAGCTACGTTTCACAAGAAGTGTGTACCATAGTGTTGCTGAAATTATTGATTATCTGCAATGTATACTTTGTGAGTTTGTGGTGCTGAAATTGCTTTCAAATAGGTGTTGCAATTAAGGTGAAACCACAGGGCATTAGTACAATTTGTTGGAGAGGTTGCATTGTCCTTTTGTTACGAAAATCTTATTTTGATTCACAACTCCTTGTGAAATATATGCACTGTATTTGCTGGTGTTAGTTCTTCAAACGACACCGTGCACTAGTGGTAATAGAATTAGAATTTCAAACACGAACCATGTTGTGCCACGTGGATACTGTGTCATATTTGATCATTGGCAAGGGACGATGTCGATGGACGACATGTGTTGCTCTCCAATGGGAAGAGAAGAGGTGATCTTCACACAGTTTCACACTGGACAATGGTACAACTCTACAATAGGTTTATATCTTTGGAGAAAAAATGATAAAAAATTTAAATTTTTTTTTATTTTTTATTTTTTTTATATTTTTAAAGACATAAATCTTCAAAAGATTTCTTAAAAATCAGACTCTCCGAGTATTTACATATTGAATATTTCATTTTAATTATGCTACGTGTATATATAAAATAAAGGAAAAATATTTTACGTTATTATCGGAAAAAAAAAGTATTTTCGTTGATACTTTTTGCATATAATACTTTTTTATCTTTTTAATAAATAGATATGACTTGATATGCATTCGAGAAAAGGAAAATCCTTCCATTCTTCACATGGATACAAATAGATTTTTTTGGGTGTTTGACAACTTCTTTTTTTAACTTCACGTTAGTTCGTAAGTGAAGTTAAAATTGTATAATAATTATATAATAATTTAAATAATAGAAATTTATATGTTTAAATTTATATAATAATAATATATTAAAAATAATTTTAAATTTTTTTTAAAAATTTAAAACAAAACGGAACCTTTATTTACAAGTCTACCCTCGTTCCCACCTTCTTCTTCCCCGCTTCCATTTCCTACACCTATCAAAAACCCTAGTGCTCTTCTACCTTCCCTGCCATGAGCAGAAAGTTCCTCCTCCAAAGCCTCCCCCCCCTTCTCGGCAGGTCTACCTTGGCCTCCTCACATCTATTTTGCACCTTTTTGGAAAAGAAGGATCCGTTGTTCTCCGATGTGGAGGATGATCTCAACCTCGGTGCTCCACAGTGCCCGTCCACTCCTTCCTGGTTCACCGACAGTGCGGATGGTGCTTCGAGGCACGAGACAATCGTGTCCAACGGATGGGACGAGGGGAAAAATGTTGGAAGGAAGAGAGGGAAGGAGACGGAGATTGCCAAGTTGTTCATTTCTGACGAGATCGTGTCACGGCTCGCTGGGCGAGGTATCACGAAGCTGTTTCCGATTCAGGTAAGAAATTTCCTCTTTGTTTGTTATTGTTTGATTGCCATACATGAATTGAAATTCAATTTATTAGACCACATCGATAGTATCAAATGACGATGTTGACTTGAAATGAAATGGACTCTCTCTCTCTCTCTCTCTCTCGTCAGACTGGTCTTTTTAGAGTGGGTTCTCACAGAGTCTGCAATACATTCTTTTAGAATTGCTTAGGTCGCATAGGGAAAGTTTTTATCTTGCCCAGGTCGATTGTTTGAGACACGGCAAGTGTTGAATTCAATATCTCAAATTATGTAGAATGGTGAGAAAAAATCTATTACTGGAATTATCTAGCATTAGAAGATAATTGAAACACCATAACTTGGATATTTGCGATAGCTCATGACTAACGACAATGTTGTTGTTGGTCCCAAAAACATTAATCATAGTTCTTAACAGTATTCTAGAAAACAAAAAGCAAACAACTGTTAAGTGGATTTCAACACAATCCATTTTTCTGAAATTTCCATTAGAAAGCCCTTTAATGAAAAAAATGGCCGTTTAATGGCCATTTAACATTTTTTATGAAGCAGTATAATTTGCATTTTTCATTTTTTGGAACATTGGTTCTTAAAGTGGGTTTGTGTACCTGCAAACCACAAGAATCATATTGGAATGAATCTAGATTCATTTTGAACTTTGAAATTATGCTATTTGTGTACAATTGACAAAATGATTTCACAAGAAACTAAATTCTGTTGATTTCATTTGTTATCTGTAAATCCAATAGTATTTATTTTCTTATTTATTTCTTGAGATTTTCAAGGGATTCATAGAATTCCATAAGCAGTTGGTATGCTTATTTTATTTAATTGTTTCTCATTTGCACAGTAGATAAAATGATTTAAGGGAAGGCTAAAGTTTATTGCCTTCTCAAATATGTGCAAACTTAATGGTGTTCATTTCCCTACATATTTCCTGAGATTTTGAAGTGATTTTGGCGACTACCTTCTCATTTATATGTTTCTTATAAGTCAATGATTTGCAAGTCATTATGATTTTAATAATATTTATTGATTTTAGATTTGGTATAAAATAAATATAAAAAAACAATGTCAGTTTTTTATACTTTTTGTTTAATTAACATTTAAAGAATGTTGAGAAACCATACCCTGTTCTTATGCATGACCCATCGGTTGCACTTCCTGTTGTTAATAAATGCCTCATTACCCACATATCACATTAAATTATCATTGCTCTTTGTGGTTGTGAGCTCCTTAGTATTTTAAGAAATTTTTGCTTGTAATTTTCTTGAGTATTAGTATTAGATGTTAATACCAAGATTAGAAAGAGAAAGAATAAAGCAAATAAGAATCTAAAAAATAGGTGTTGGAATCGAAAAAGTGAGCAAAAAAGATATTTAAAGATGACTTTTTAAAAGAAAGAATATGGGAAGAGGTAAATGAACTTTAGAATAAAATGCCGACTTGCATTAAAAAGATCACTGGTGAAATTTTAGGAGTCTTGTTGGATAGGTCCATTAGGTAAAGAAAATTGGTGGTGGAATGAAGGCATTCAAAAGATAATAAAAGAAAATAAAAAGTGTCATAAAACCTATCATAAATGTAGAAATGAGAAAAAATTTACATAAGTATAAGCTAGCAAAAAGGAATGCCAAGAACATTTTTAATGAAGTTAAATATAAAGTTTTTAGGGAATTATATGATAAGCAAGGAGAATAAAATTTATAAATTGGCTAAGGCTAGAGAAAGAAAATCTAGAGATTTAAATCAAGTATATTAAAGATTAGGATGGTAGAGTTTTAGCAAAAGAAAATGAAATAAAAGATAGATGGTGTAGGTAATTTAGTAAACCTTTTGGACAGGTATTTTCAATAGTAGCCTAGAGCACTATTTTACCCGTAGTGCTCTAAACCTTGATTGCAGTAACCACTATATCTGTAAATACTTGGAAGAAAGCAATAAAGAACAAAGAAATTATGGAAAAATTACAATTGCAACTGAAGATCACAAAATCAGAAATGTGATACAAGGAAAAAATTAAAACTACGAAAAATTAAAATACAATAAATTATCCGGATTGCTATCTAGCACTTGGCAAAAATACTAGTGATTATTCATTAATGGTGAACATGTAAGGATCCATGGTGTAGGTGTTTTGGTAACATTTTTGATAAATATACCATAGGAAACATTTACATACAAAATTTGGGTAGCAATACAAAGTATATAAATTATAGTTATCATTAGTAGAATTAGTGGTTTTAAGATAGAAAAGCTATTAAAAAAAAAATGCGGGAAAACTATTTGGACTATATGGTATTTCTATTGAATTGTGGAAGTGAATGGGTGAAATTGGGATTAAGTGGTTAACTCAAATTTGTAATATAATTTGGTTAAGATTAAGGGTGAAAAATGTGATTAAGGTTTCATTGATACAATTTACAAGTATATATACTAGACCCTAATCGAGTATATGGATCGTAATCAGATCAAGTTATTCCAACACTCTTCCTTGAGTTGGAGCATATAAATCAAATAACCCCAACTTGTTACAAAATTGTTTGAACACACCAACGCTAAGGCTTTTAGTGAGACAATTAACTAGTTGTTCTTAAGATCTTCTATACAGTGTAGTAATGACACCCCTCTCTAATAATTCCTATACATAGTGACAATCAACCTTAGTGTGCTTGGTGCGCTCATGAAACATATCATTGCTGCCAATATAAATAGCTACTTGATTATTACAATACATCAACATAGGACATGCAACTCAAACTCCACATTTGGTAAGAAGATATTTCAACCAGACTAGCTCACTGGCACTTTATGGCAACTATATATTTAGTTTCTATACTTGACTTTGAAACAATATTCTATTTCTTACTCCTTCATGTTACAAGGTTGCCTCCTACATAAATACAATATCTTGAAGTTGACCATCTATCTCCTTTGTCTCATGCATAACTAAAGTCCAAGTAACCAACTACATTCAAATGCCCATTGTTGGAACAAATTAAGTCTTTCCATGGACAACTTTGGATATAAGCTAGCACTGTCAATACTCCATTCCAATGAACCATTCTATGTTGCTTTATAAACTGACACAAGAGGCCTCATACATAGGAGATGTTGGGTCATGTGATAGTGGGATAGATGAGTTTATGAGTTTCTTGATGGATCTTCTATATTGTACTCTTTAGATGATTTGTACTAGAAAGGTAGACTTGCTTCTATTGGTGTTGGTTCTGGCTTGCATCCTATCAAACTTGTCTCTTTCAATAGGTCTAAAGCATACTTTCTCTATAAAAGTATTGATTTTCCTTTAAAGTAAGCAAATTTAATACCTAAAAAATATTTGGGTTTTTTCATATCTTTGATGATAGCTAGAAAGTTATTGGTATTAGTGATGCCTCCCACATCATCACTTGTTAGGAGAATGTCATCTACATATACAATAAGAATGGTATGCCCAGTTGATCACTTTTTGATAAACACAGAGTTGTCCATAGGGCATTTTCTGAAGTCTTATGAAATTATAACCGAACTAAGCTTAGCAAACCAAGCTCTTGGACTTTGCTTGAGCCCACAAATGGCTTTTCTCAGTTGAAAACATTACCCTCTCCCTGAGTAATACACCTTGGAGGTTGCTCCATTTATACTTCTTGTAGATCACTATGTAGGAATGCATTTTTGACATCCAATTGAGACATGGTACAAGCCTTGTTGATCACCAACGATAAGATGACTTGGATGGAATTAAGATGAGCAATTAGAGAGAAAGTCTCAATATACTCCATGCTCATAGTCTATGTGAAGTCATGAACCACAAGACAAGCTTTGTAATGATCAATAAAGCACTTAGGTTTGTATTTGATGGTAAAAAAACACTGATAGACAACAGGAGTATTACAGGGCCTAGTAACAAGCATCCATGTTCCCCTAGTAGTTAAAGCCTACGTCTCAACATCTATAGGATACTTCCACTCGAGAAGGGTAAGTACCTCATGATAATCTTTGGGAATAAATTTAAAGTTGAAGGCCAAGGTAAACTACTTATATTCAAGAGAAGGAGAATCATAATAAACAATATGGGAAATGGGATGTTAGGTGAAAGAGCAAGTACCTTTCCGAAGAGCAATGTGGAGATTAGGGTGGCACAATTTAAAATGATTGGAGATGATGTAGTTGGGATCGTGGGTGGTATACGAAGGCAATGGCGTTGATAAACCTACAAGGGTGGTACAAAAGAATTTGTATCTATAATAGCATCAATCATCTAGGAAGAAGTGGAGAGACACTGAAAGGATCAAGATCAACCACTAAAGGGGGGTGAATAATGGTTTTTAAGTTATTTAAACAAGATTAATCCAAATGATATAGAAATTAAAGAACACAAGTAATTTTTAGGTGGTTCACTAATTAGCTATATTCACCCCTAAGCTATTTAAGCTTGAGTCTAATTTAATCACTATTTAAAATGAATAAAAATGAGTGTTTTAGGTCAAACACCTAATCAACATACAACAAGAGTTTGAAGTGGAACTCCTCAACCAACAATCACCGAGAGTTTAGGTAGAACTCTCTAACCCACAAGAGTTTCAAGTGGAACTCTTCAACTCACCACTCAAATCCATAGGCCAAAATCCCTACCTATTGCAACACTATTACCAACCAGATCACCTTGAGAGATGCTTTATGATGAGGATTGTGAGAGCTTGCACCTTCAAGAGCTTTCAAAACGATTTGCAATGAGCCTTAATGTGAACTTGATGAATTTTGAGTGCTTGAGTGTTTTAGTATGCAAAATGTGTGTAAAAGGGTTCCTAATTATGTTATTAATCACTTCTATTTATAGGCTCTAAACAAGGTTAATGGCTAGTTTTCTATAGAAAATCGTTATAATGTTTTCCCAAATCGTTATAGCGTTTTCACTATCAGTCATATTTCTAGAATGACTATTTTGATCATTATAACATTCGTTATTCCGATCTATGTTTTAAAAGTTTCTATTTGAAGGATATGCTAAATCATTATATTGTTAGGGCTCACTGGTATAATGAAATTTTGCAAAAATGGTTCCTTAAGTTTCATGAAAAATGTTCGTTATAACGATCCTCAACTTATTATAACGATTTGCATAAAGTCTAGTTTATGTATTTTAAGAAGAATGTTTGTTATAACGAATTATCAATTTATTACAACGATTTTCTTAAATGCCTAATTTAGTATAAAAATGGGTTACCCTGATGTTGATACAGGTTACCTGAAGTTTTTCAGGGAAATAAATTTTATATGATTTTTCATGGTATAACGATTACAGCTTACCATTATAACGATTTTTGGCAATTCCGTCTCTAAGTATTCTTGGTAGAAATCGTTGTAACGATGAATCCATTTTGTTACAACGTTTTTCTCTATGTAAGTGTTTAAGTGTGTATTGATTTAAAATCTAGGTGAGTGTCTTAAAGATAGTGTCTAAGTGTTTATTTAACCTGTGCTTGACTTCCAAAGATGTTTTCATGCTTGTCTTTATTTTTCAATGCTTGTCTTTATTTTTCCATGCTTGTCTTCACTTCTCCATGCTTGTCTTCCTATCTTCATGCTTGAAACAATTAGTTCTTCATTTGTGTGGGATTTTAGCTTTGACCTTTCACCTTTAAATCTTTCATGTCTTCACGGTTTCCATCCTTCATGGCTTCATACTTGAGTCTTTGAGTTCTCATACCAAGGATTTGGTTGACATCATCAAAACCTATAGAAGGTGAATTCTCAACAAA
The DNA here is from genome assembly GCA_024699675.1 of Amphibolis antarctica. Classification (NCBI taxonomy): domain Eukaryota; kingdom Viridiplantae; phylum Streptophyta; class Magnoliopsida; order Alismatales; family Cymodoceaceae; genus Amphibolis; species Amphibolis antarctica. Next base: position 13,316 of record JAMKPZ010003538.1, read on the forward strand.
CACAACATTAATAAACCTACAAAGGTGGCATAGAAGAATCTATATTTGTGGTAGCATCAGTCATCTAGAAGGAAGGTTGTGGGAGGGGATCTAAAAGAGGATCCAAGGATGTAGTAAAGGATGTGAATGAATAATAGGTAGTTTTCTCATGGAATACAACATTAGTCAAAACAAGGTAACGGTATGTAGGAGGATCGTAACACTAGTATCCCTTTTAAGTGCAGGGGTAGTAGACAAAGACACCGTAGGGAACGAGGATTGATTTTATCAAGCCCAACCAAAAGGTCTTTGACAAAAGCGATCCAATTGAAGACATGAGGGTGAAAACAACTATTGTGTGGGAGCCAAAGAGGAATGACACCTCCTAAAGGAGAAGAAGGAATATGAATGATGAGGTATGAAGTGGTAGTAATTGCATCAGATCACAAAAACTTAGGTACATTCGTTTCAAAGAGGGTATGGGCAACATCGAGAAAGTGAGATGTTTACATTTTGCAACATCATTCTTTTGAGAAGTATGAGCACAAGTGATCTGGTGGATGATACCTTACTGCAAGAAAAGAGATTCCATATCAAATTGAACAAATTTAAGAGCATTGTCAGTGTGAAATATTTTAAGGGTAACAGCAAATTGAATTTGAATTTCATTAATGAAACTAAAAATTACATCGAATATATGTTGACGATTTTTTAACAAATAAATTCATAAGACACAAGAATAATTATCAACAAAAATAATATATTACCGATAACCACTAATAGACGCAACCTGAGAGAGTTTCCAAATATCAAAATGAACAATATCAAAGAAATTAAGTGTAAAGGAAAACTCTCAACTTCTATTTGTAGTATGAAACTTCTTACCCGTAACACAATATTGAGAACAAAATAATTTGATATTAAGCTAAGGCTAAAAGGGATGTTTGAGACGATGATACCACAACAAACAGGAGTCTCTCGAAGTAGCCATCAAAACGAGTCCCACAAGAATATCATCTTTGACAAGTATGTATACACCATAACCTGTTTCAAGGTTCAAACCAATTCTCTTCTCCACTTGCAAATCCTAAAAGGTACAATGAAAATGGAAAAAGGTGACATAACAATATAGTTGTTTGGTAATAGCATTAATGGATAAATAGTTAACTGAAAAATCAGGAATATATAGGATTTTATTAAGAGAAATGTCATTAGTAATAGGCATGGTGCCTTCATCAAAAACTTGACACTAACGGCCTATCAGCCATGGCAATAGAATTAATATTGGATAATGCAGTAATATAAAAAAAAGTGTACGATTATTAGATGTGGTAAGAAGCTCCAAAATCAATTACCCAAAAATCATGTGTGAAGAGCTTGCATGTTGAGGAGAAAACATGACTTGTAGTAATTTCACTATTTTCTTATGCTTGTAGAATCACTAATCGTAATCAGCCTATGATATTTGAACCATGTGTGGATTGATTGGACAAGTTAGGGCAAAGTCCCATAAGGAATAATGCAACACCTAGTTCCTCCTGATAGCACTTTTGGGTGGTGATATCAATGATGCATGGCTAGAAGACATCAAGATCATCTAGTAGGGCATGAAGACGATTGTGGAATGCATAAACAGAGGTGTCGCCCTGCTTGTGCAAAAACAATTGTTCATACATCTCACAAACACACGAGATGTTTTGGTTGTTACCATAGGTCACACAAGGTGTCCCAGACGTATTTAGCAAGATGCAAGTGAGAGATGCTCTAGGCAATAGGCTCCTTGACGTTGTTAAGAATCTATGAGATAATAGCATGGTCAGTGACATGCTTGGCAGCAAAGGAGGCATCTTTGGCATCCAAAAGGTCATTGGAATCAACGAAGATAATAGTGTGGTTAGTGAAATGTTGCTCCATTTGAGCAACATATATTTCAAAGGCACTAGCCTAATGGTGGTAATTGGACTTATTAAGCTTGACATCGATGACATTTAATTGCTTCTAACCAAGTTAATTGCAAGGTTAGAGAATAGACATGAGTACTTGTTGGTTTGACTGAAACCATCGAGTTAGCAAGGGCTTCCATGGGCATCGCAGAGTGGTGTGAGAGGAGGGAGTCCCTTGTGCATCGACAAAGGACAAACTCATGGGAGGATAGAGTCCTATGTGCATCAATGAATCAATGAAGATGGGTCACCAATGATGAAGATCAGAGTCAAGGATGCTACAAGCTTTACAAGAGGAAGTGATGCCAAGTTGCAAAGGGTTGTTACAAGTGTTGATGGGTTGTTGCAAGTGTTAATGGGTTGTGATAGATTGCTACACATGTTGTAAGGAGGAGACGAGTGTCATTGAGTTAAGCAATACAAGCGGGGTGTTTGTGTCTTCAAAATCTGTCGGAAAGAATGTGTTAGAATGTGTCGGAAGAGAATCTGTCGAAATGTCAGAAAAACAAGAGGTATTTGTACCTCTGACAAAATTGATCAGAATGTCTTAGAATATCATAGAATGTATCAGAATTGCAATAATAATGTAATAGAAGTTTGTTACATCGTAAAAGTTCATAAACAAAATACATATGTTCTTATACTATATAAAACAAAGGAATTATACATTCCTTCCTTTCTACATAAACGTCATAATTTCTTGTCACATATTATCCACAATTTTTTTTTACTGTTGTTGACTTAAAGCACTTGAGTTAGCTTGTCTTTCTTCAAATTCATAATGACAAGTTCATGTCAAAATTACAACATTCAAAGACAACTTCATTGAAACAAACACAAATTCATAACAACTACAAAAATGGAAAATAACAAGTTCATAACAACTACAAATGAGCAAGTTGATGTTTTAGCCACTGGACTTTGTTTTCATTTGGTATGACCATAAATTGAAAACATTTCTATTGATTTTTAAGTAGCTTCAGTGCATCAAACCTCTCCTCTAGTGTAAGTTCCTCAAGCTCATATAATGCCTTTACAACGTCTTCAGTTTGTCTTTTCTTTTCTTGAAGTTCATTGGAGTTCTCGTAAAATCTCACAACTGATGCTGCCACCTCTTTAAAAGCATCTTCCATCATCTATTGAGATTCAACATGAGGTTGCGGTCTCTTCTTTTTCTTGTCATTTGTTGTGCGACTCAAATTAGATACAAGAATTGGTGAATTTGTATGTACTTAAGAATCCAAATCAGCGGGTACTTCAAAATCTATATATTGTTCTTCTTGTGCATTTTGTTCTTCAATGTTATCAACATTATTCTTCCTGTACTCTTCGGGGTATTTGCTAAAATTACTAATTGCAATTATACTTTCAAACATCTGTTCTAATTGGTCATAGATAAGACATGACTTTCCTTTACATGACGTACCTTTTAGATGTTTCTATAAAAAATAAAATTCATATTACTTACATGTTTAAAAGTAACTAACACTTTAATATAAATAAAACTCACCTCAACAAAAGTATTCCATATTTCATCTAATATTTGTGCTATACCTTGCACATAATTCCATCCCCATCCACTTTGGTTTGCAATTTTCTTGTAATTCTTGTATAATTGTCGTCGTGTCTTGATACGACTGTCAACATTTTTTCTTGTAATTTTAGAATTTGTTTGTTCATTGTATTTTTCGATAACTTTATTCCATGTATCTGCTTTTATTTTTCCATCCACTGTTTTGGCATTAGGTTTCTTTAATTCTTCACAAAGAATATATCCAAAAATTTTTCTTCAACCTTTGAACTCCAACTAAAATAACTTCTTCCTCCTTTTTTGATATTTGAAGTACTCATATTCCTGCTATTCTAGATAATTTCAACCTTTTTCACCAAAATTTGAACAAAATTTTAGAACCAAAACAATTGAACCCTAGACAAATTTCAAAACAATTGAACATGATTTTCAAAACCGAAACAATTTCAACCCATTTCATTTCAACCAAAACAATGATGCATAAACAAAAAAATTTCAATAATTTTTCAACACTTGTGGGAAGAGAGACGGTGGACAGGCACACTACAGTGGAATAGCTTTTGACGGACGGCCGCGAAGGAGAGGGTGACAGTAGGCGGAGAGCACTCACAAGGAGAGGGGACGATGCTTCTTCACGAAGAGGAGACAACGACGGGTGGAGAGCACTCACGAAGGAAAAGGCAACAGCAGGCAGAGAGCACTCACGAGGAGAGGGGACGACACTTCTTCGTGGAGAGGAGATGGCAGTGGGCAGAGAGCACTCGTAGAGGAGAGGACAACGGCAGGTGAAGAGCACTTGCAAGAAGAGGGGATGACACTTCTTCGCAAAGAGGAGACAACAGCAGCACTTGCATGAGGAGAGGGGACAGGGCACTCACGCTTGCATAGGGGTGGGAGTGCTCGTAGAGAGGAGAGGCCGATGACTCGAGCGGAGAGGGTCGATTTTGAGACTTTCAAATGGGGGAGGGTCGGAATAGGATGGAATGCTAGATATTTATACCTCAGAATATGATGGAATGTTTTTGAAACTTTCCATCACATTCTAGGTGGCACAAATACCCCTTTTATTTTGTAACTTTCTATCGCATTCTATTACCGTCACTTTCCATCACATTCTAGGTGGCACAAATACCCCTTTTATTTTGTAACTTTCTATCGCATTCTATTACCGTCACTTTCCATCACATTCTAGAAGGCACAAACCCCCTTAAGATGTGTGCATTGTAGAAGGGAGGGAGGGCTTCACGTTCCAACGGCAGTCAACGATAGATGTCGATGATAGTGGTGGTTGACAGGATTAGGGCTCAAACCTCTTTGCCTTCGATACTAAGTTAAGATTAAGGGTGGAAAATGTGATTAAGGTTTCATTGATATAATTAACAAGTATATATATAAGACCCTAATTGGGTATATGGATCCTAATCGAATCAAGTTATTCCAACAAATTTTAAAGACAGAAGATGTTAGATGAATGGAGAAAGAGTTCTTAAATATCTATATTTAAGAATAACAAAGGCATGCTGAATTATAATATATATTGTATTACTAAATTAATGAGCCATACTATGAAATTATGGGAAAAGGTAATTAAATAAAGATTAAGACATGTAACTAAAATCACTTTGGGTTTATGTTAGGTAGATCATCAATGGAAACTATTCATTTACTAAGACAATTAATTGAAAATTTTAGAGTTAAGAAAAAGGACTTTCATAGAATTTTCATTGATTTAGAAAAATCGTATGAAAAATATTTAAATTTTATAAAACTACTTGTGCAGCTATACTTTATGGCTCAAAATGTTGGGTTGTAGAAGAGGACCATATGCAAAAAATTAGTGTTAAGATGCATATGCTTAAATGGATGAGTGGTAATATCGTAAAGGATAAACTTAAATATCATTTTATTAGGAATAAAGTTGTAGGTGTTGCACCTATTGAAGATAAGATTAACAAAATTAACTTAAGTAGTTTTGGGCTTATCCTTAGGAGACCAATGAATGCTTCAGTTGGAGAGAAGATTTAATTAGTGTAGAAGAAATTAAAAGAATGAAAGTATGTCTAAAACTACTTGGTTAAGAAATGTAAGAAAAGATTTAAATTTATTTAACTTAATCAAAGACTTGGCAATAGATAAAAATATTTGGAAGAAGGATTCATATGGCTAACCCACATAGTGAGATTCTGATTCAAATTGTTGTAACTTTCTTCAGTACCAGATTTATCCTTCTGATTTGCAAAGTTTGTAGTAATATCACACAATATGGAAATTTTATATTCCATGCTATTTCAGGAGAATCTTTTGTGTTCTTTTTTCAGAGAGCTGTTCTATATCCTGCATTGCAAGGGCGAGACATGATTTGTCGAGCAAGAACAGGCACTGGAAAAACTCTTGCTTATGGGATCCCAATAATGGACAAAATTCTTAGGTTTAAAGCCATTCCACAAGCAAAGCGCAGGTTAGAGATTTGCATGTGTCTATCTTGATTCAAGTCACAGCCTGCAGCTAGGTGGTAGCACATAGAAAATGCTGTTTTATGTTGCAATATTGCAGGCAAGGAAGAAATCCATTGGCCTTGATATTGACTCCAACTAGAGAACTTGCTCAACAGGTGGAGAAAGAATTCAGAGACTCTTCCCCTTTAAGAATTGTATCTGTCTGTGGAGGGAAACCCTTCCCACAACAATTAAATGAACTTAACTATGGTGTAGATGTCCTTGTTGGTACGCCTGGTCGGATTAATGATCTCCTTTGTAAAAGTGTTTTGAATCTATCAAATGTGCAATTTATTGTTTTGGATGAATCTGACGTAATGCTTGCTGTAAGTTTTGTTCAAATCGTTGAAAAGATCCTTGGAAGGCTACCACGGCGACGTCAAAGTATAATGTTCTCATCAACAATGCCTAGCTGGATGACTGACTTTCAAGATATTTATTTAAATGATCCATTGGTCATTGATCTTGTGAGTATGCATGTTTGTACCATAGATTAGAATCATGTTCTATATAAAATGCAACACATGAATTATGCCTTGTAAATAATCTTGCCAACAAAATATGATAGAAAAGCTTTTTCTTTCAGGGCTTCCTTTTCAAAAAGAGGGAAGCATACTTTTTAAGGTGTGTGCCTAGGTTGCCTAGGCACTAAGGCAATAATTGCTCACACTTTGATAGTTTTCATTGCCTTGTTTTGATTGAGTAGATCTATTGTCAGATCCATTTAATTAAATGCATGTGTTTTTTTTAAGATTTTAAATGTTTTTTTTGCAAGAAAAACTTGAATATTAAATTTTTAGAGTACACAACTAAATGATACATAATTTTTGAAATATACACTTATACATATTAATGAAAGGGGTCAATTTTCTTGTAGGTTCCCACGAGAATGCCTAAAAGTCTTCATTTTTTATATATTCATGTGTGGGCCCCATGTTTAAGGTGGGAACCCACCCTTTAAAAAAATAAAAATTATCATATTTCTCCCATGGGCACCAACACATGATATTTTTCCTTAATGAAATATAGGTATTGATGTTAGTATTATGCATATCAGTATTATTACACCTCATATTTTGATGTTATCTTAGTCTTATTTATGTATTTGAATGTCATATAAGGATATAATAGAACTAAAAATATGCATAATTATTATTAAATATATGCAAATATATATATATAATATATTCTTATAAAAGGAAAATTTAATATTTGTATGGGTTCCTAGGCACCTAAGGTGCCCGGACTCACTCCCTGGACACCTTATAGGGAAAAATATGGATCTTGTCATATAAGATCATCAGAAATAAGGATGGAAGACTAAAACGCATCCCCATTATTACAGCTCCACACCATAGTCCTGGCCTCGAGAAAAAAAGAATATGACAAACATTACGGTGTTGCCTTTTCATTTGTATTTTTCTTTAAGCCTATATTTTTTGAACTTTTTGCAGCTTTTTGTGTTTTACCTGGTTGGAACTTAATATTTGATAAAGTTCATCCTATTTGGTCTTCAAAAATTTTTATTGAAATTTTCTTCTTTCCAATTGTTTGAAATCACAGAAGGATACCATGGGGAAAAAAATATTTCAGCATTTAATTTCATTTTCATGGGGAAAAAAAAAAGGTGGATGGAGTCATGGAAATAAATTGGATAGCCATGAACGTGCAAAGGCTATTTGGGTTACAATTAAATGACATGAATGTATTGAAAGAATGTTCAAGTGCAATTTAGTTTACATGAAAGATGGAACCAAAAATGGATCTAGTTATTCTGAGAATGTGTTATTTTTTGTATGATTAACTTATTGAAGATTGTATGCTAATTAATAGAAACTACTGTGTGCCTCATAATTTTTGAAAATGATGCATCATAATTATGAAAACTATATTTTTTTCCTGGAAATAATCTTGACATGGATATTTATGCAAAAGCTATAAGTGTTGAATACAAATTTGAAGGAAAAAGTGGAGAAATTGATTTTCCACTATATTAGTGCATCTTGGTCAAACTGGTTTTTTCTTTTTTACTTGTTGATTGATACCTATTAATAATCTTGCTCATCCTGTTCAAAAAAGTCAACAGATTATGGTGTGCATGTAATATCTTATATCCTCAAAGGTCATGGACAATATGTGAATAAATTAGCTGGATAAAATGCATTTTTATACTAGCCACTCATATCCTTGCTTTTTAGTGATCCAGGACTTTTGAGTGCTTTCTTCTTAAGCAAGCTAATTTGGTTCTCATATGTGCCAACCCAGTATAATTTTATGGACTTAAATTGTGCCACATATGGAAGACATTGTTAGTTTATTAAATGTGGATTTCGTAGTTTTTTCAACATCCTTTTTTAGTTTATATTCCTTCAGAGGTTCATTCTTGAATTTGATTGTGATATGTTTATGAATATGAACTTTTTTGCAAAAGTAGTGTTGAATCAGCTATATGCTATTTTACTCTGAGTCTAGGAATCTTCATCTTTTCATGAAGAAATAAAGCATATTAGTGAAGATGCTTCTCATATTACTGAGATATGTGTGTGAACTTGTATTGTAGGTTGGTGACTCTACACAAAAGTTGCCTGAAGGGATAATGTTTTATACTATTGCATCAAATAACTGTCAGAAACATTTAGTTATTGGCCCATTGATAAAGGTATTTTAATAGTTGTCATTGTGGTAGTCATAATTATCAAAAAATTCAAATTTTCTAGTACAAAATTACCCATTATCTTCCATACAGGAACATGCTGGAGAAGAAAAATGCATTATCTTCACCCAGTCAAAGAATGATGTTGATCAATTATCTAAATTTCTTGGAAGGAATTTGAAGTGTGAAGGATTTCATGCCGACATGCATCAGAGTCATCGAGAAAAAATTCTTGCTGGCTTCCGTGAGGGAAACTTTAATATTCTGGTTGCAACTGATGTTGCTGCTCGTGGCCTTCATATACCCAATGTTGATTTGGTAGATGATCATTTAAAAATTTCCATGGTTATGACATGTGCTTATTAGTTCTTGATATCTTTTTTTTTTCTTCTTGATATCTTAAACTTATAGCTTTTGGCTTTGTAAATATTCTACACGTGGTAGAAATATTTGCAAGATGAGACCAACCTGAGCTCCCTTTTCTCTTCCAAATAACCTATTTTATGAGTTGCATGACATAAGAGTGATGCAACTGAAGAGGAAATGGAAAATTAGCATCACAAAAGATCTATACAAACACTAAAAAATTTCTAAGAGACTTCTTTATATCATTCATGATGGCATCTTGTTAGGTTTTTATAATGTACTTGTGATTGAATACTGTTCTTTTATCAAAAAACTCTGTAGAAACTAAAACAATGTTTGTAGAAAATTTTTTTTACGTAAAACTGAATTTATTTGACATCTTTTCTTCTTTATTATCATACTTGAAAATAAATTCACAGACACTGACCTTTTTATCCAAAACAATTAAGAACATACACTTTTACACGTGCTACTGAAAACTAGATTATTTAAGATGAAAATAATTTGTTCTTATTGTCTAGTAATTTAACCTGATAGCAAGATGTTAGGCCAATATAAAAAAAAAGATGTTATAGGTCTTTTCAATAAATGATTGTGGATATTTGTTATATCCACTACTAGACATTGATTTTACTAGTACTGTTTTATATTTTCATTGTAAGTTCATTGTTACTTAAGGGAGAAAATGGTCAACTGTTCATTTATCATAATTTTTGTTTCTTTTGGATGTAGAATAAGTTATCCAAAACAAAGGCGATAAGTGAAAAGGGTTGGTATGGAATTTGTTTGAACTGAATAGTGTATTCAGGTTACTTCATCTTAATTATAATATGGATCTAATATGTTTACATGATATGCAGCTATGGTAATCAAAAAACATTTATCCTAATCTCGTTAAATGCTTATCTTCTGTGAGACGTTTGTCATGTTATCCTTGTCTTTGACCAGGTGATACATTTTGAGGTCCCATGTCTCTCTGAAAATTTCTTACACAGATCTGGTCGAACTGGCCGTGCTGGGAGGAAAGGAAAGGTTATCCTTATCTATGCAGAAGATGAAAGAGAAGATGTCAGAAACATTGAGCAAGAAATTGGGTGCAAATTTATAGAGGTAAAATTTTCTTATATAGATTGTTTCTACATGCAGAGCTAACACTTACTCTTCAGTATTACTATCTCTTGGTAAGTAATTTCTTGACATTTGCAGCTTCCCAGAATGGCACTTGACGGTGGCGGTGAGCTCATGCTTGCCAGTTCAGATGGTGGTAAGTTGTACTCTTGCAGGTGGTTCTAGTTGTGGCTGATATCCATGATATGATGATTTTCATCCTGACTTTGGGATTGTTACCTCTTCAGGTAAGCTTTTATGTAAACATGGTGATCTTGGTTTTGCTGGTGTCCGATCTTCTAGTGGTCTTCTTTCAGATCGACTTGATTGTATGATAAATTCTAGATTTAGACATTCTGAATGTGATCAAGGAAAGGGAAAACATAGCAGTTATACTAAGATCAGCTCAAAGATTTCCAGTGGCTTTCATATTCCCTTGCCTGGTTCTTCTGAGAATAACCTTGGAGAGTATTCCAATAATCTATCCAGTAAACTAGCATCTATGCCATCTGTTAACACCAGTGATTATGGACAAAATACTGAAGGTTTGAGTTGTGATGCTCCACAAGAATGTATTTCAGAACGTTCAGGTAGTGTACTGGTCTCTGAACCTTGATAAGGTTAATGAGCTAGGTTGGCTAGGTATCATGGTTTTCTCGTTACCAAATTCTAGTTTGTAGAAATTGATGATGTTGCTGTTTCTTTCTCACTAGGTCATTCTGATTGGGAGATGAGCCACTTTAGTAATGAAGACTGTGGCTTAGGCGATACTAGTGGGTTCCATCATTCCAGAAGCAAACCTACAAAATTTTCTGCCAAACCTATTGCATCTTTTGGTAGTTTTAGTCTTGATGATGTCACGTCCATTTCTAAAGAATCCAGTGGCTGAATTGCAATTGGAAGGAAATGGTTCTTGTTGGGAAATATCTATTGGGTTTTAGAGAAAATTACTACAATATTTTCAATTCAGTTTTGGGAGATTTCCTTGACAACTCAGTCCGCAAATGGCTACTATGCCTGCCTTAAACATGTGAATTTGGCATTCTGGTACTTTTGTTGCTCAAGGATTCATAGCAATAATTCTAAGACTGGATCTGGTGATTTCAATCTGGTGGTTTGTGCTACTCTTGATATATGCTGGTTATCATCTGGTTCAGTGGTTCAGGAGCATGTTTCTTCTCCCTGTCCTACTGGTCCTCTCAGTGATTGTGAAAATTCTACTTCTGTATATCATGTCAGTGACGACTGATTTGAAAACGTTGACAGCTATAAGTTAGTTTGCTTTATGAACCATATGGATCCTTTTGTACTTGCACATTCCACTAGTACAACAGTGGATTCCAGTTGCGTTGGTGTTCTATTGTGGATCATTTAGGTGATCATGATGAGTTACCATTCTCTAGCTGAGATTATCATTAGAAGAATGATGATTAGGCAGGGCTCTGACATCTATGGGTTACGCAATTATATTCAACATCTTGGAATTTTATGCCATCAATGGCATTGAATGGCAAACATGTTTGAGATATTTGTTCTCAAGATGATGACCTCAGCAAAATGATACAAGAGGAACGGTCTCAATCTTGACGACTTCAAATCTCAAGGAATGTTTATTAGTAAGTTCTGAAACATTAATTTGGTTCATCTGTTACATGGTAATTGGGGTTTTAGTGGCCATCAAGTAATTGGAGGACGTCTTAATTTTTGATGGCTGCATCCAATAGTTATCATTGGCCTTCTAGTTAAATTTCACGATTTTAATGTCTTATAGAATTTATTTTTTTTGTTAATGCAGCTTCTCCCGTGTTATAACTTGCATGCACCTGGTTAGACTCCGAATTCAAATGCGTTTGAAAAACTTTATTCAGGTATCATGCTATAATTTTCAATCCGTTTACTATGGCAAGGGGGAAGATAATGCATCTTGAAAAGGTGTTCTATGGTTGCAGTGAATTGCTAATGTCATAGTGATTGTCCTTGGAGTTATCTGGCGCACCTTTGCACAAAAAATTGTAATTCAACCATTTTGAAAGAGGTTTGGCTTTTTGTACATTTCAATTTGACACATTGAAGGGAAATATTGGTTTATTAAACTTTACTCTCTGTTTTGTGGTATACCGAGCTCTTCGGTTGAGCATTAGCGTTTGAGTGGTTTTGCTGGAGTCAAAAAGCTCTTTCATTTATACCATCTTTGGATGTAAAATGAGGAATTAAAATATAACTGGAGCTTGAAGTTATGACATTATCAGATTATTAGTACGTTTCGAAGGTACATTCGTTATAACCACTGAATTGCATTTAGGGGTGGTAACTTCATTGGAAGATGGGACGACCAAACTGGCCCATTGTCATCCAGAACAGTCTGGAGATCACTGTTTCCAGAAGAGTAATCTGTCTGCAAAAGAAGAGTGATTTTTTTTTTTTTTGGTTTTGTGAAAGAAAACAACGAAAAATGAAAAAAACGGAAAATAAAGAAATGTTGATATTCATAAATGAGCCCCATTTTTTGTAATTAATGATAACATTACTGTTATTTTCCTGCCAGTTTTTATTGTAGCAGGAGATGCTTTCCTGGCATGGGTGAGAAGAAGTTTACTAACAATAGCATTGCTTTATAGTTTACGATATCAGGCATTTGGGATGGTCACAACGTTTTTTAGTTTTTCATTTAATGAAGAAAATGAATTAGTTGGTTAATGATATGCATATGTTATTGTCAAAACTTGAATGTTTAACTATATTTTTATTTTAAATTTGAAGTTATTTTTTGAAAGCATTCAAGGGTGTGTTTGTTACGATGGGAAAAGAAATCACAAGAATTTTGAAATAAATGGGAAATAGAAATAATGAGATTTGATAGGAAATTATAAAAATGAGAGTTTATGCACAGGAAATAAGAGGAATCTTAAATTTTAAGTGTGTGTATTATGAGAATTGTTAGGAAAGTTTAATATTAACTTTTTAAATATTGAAATAATAAAAGATATAAACAATTTAATTGTTATAATTAAAGTTTAATATAACATTTGAGATTGCAAAAAAAATCAAACATTGTGAAGTATTGCGGTGGTGGCGTCGGAGTGGGAGGAAAGTGAGATCGTTATTGGGGAATGTCAATGTCAATCAAAAAGAGGCATCGATGGAGGTCAACTTACGTGTAGCAATCGAGGGTTCTTTGTATCTTTTGAAATGTGATGGAACATAATGATAATAAAATGTAATAGAAAGTTACAAAATAAAAGAGGTGTTTGTACCACTTAGAATGCAATGGAAAGTTTCAAAAGCATTTCATCCTATTTCGAGGTATAAATAATTATCATTTCAAGAGATTCTCACTCTCTCTCTCTGAAAGTCTCAGAATCTGTTTCACCCCTCTGTGTCATCTTGCCCCTCCGTACCCTCTTGCCCATCCATGCCCTCTCACCTCCTCCACACCCTTCACCCTCTCTACCTCATTTGCACCCTTCGGCCTCTCTGCCTCCTCCACATCGTCTTGCCCTCTCGCCTCCTTTGCAACCTTTGCCCTCTCTACCTTGCCCACACCCTACACCATCTTTGCCTCACCTTTGCCTCCTCAGCACCCTTCGCCCTCTCTGCCTCCTACGCACTATCTCGCCCTCTTGCCTCCTCTACAACCTTTGCCCTCTTCACCTCACTGGCGCCCCTTTGCTCTTGTGCTCGTGCCCTTCGCTTGGCCTCTCCTTGGCCACTGTCTGTCATCTATTGTCCATCGTCGGTTTTGATGAGGTAACACCTTGTTTACAAAGATAATTTTGTTTTGATTATTTTACATGGAATATTTCTTAGATAATTCACTAATATCATCAATCTTTCTGATTTATGGGTTGAAATTGTTTTGGTTGATAAAGTTGAAATAAAATAGGTTGAAATTATTTTAGTTCTTATCAAAATACACATTTCTTGAATTTTTTTTTATGCATCATTATTTTGGTTGAAATGAAATAGGTTGAAATTATTTTGGTTCTAGGGTTGAAATTCAATTCTAAAAGTATGAGTACAGGATTTATTATGCATGTTTGTTTTTTGTTGCATAATTTTATTCATAAAACTGATTGAAAGGATTTGCTTGAAAATCTATAGGATGAATTATAAGAGATCGAGCATGATGATTATGAATCTATTATAAGAGATGAAGAAATAAAAGCTAGCTCAAATGCTTTGAATCAACAAAAAAAAAAAAATTGCAGATAATGTGACAAGAAATAATGATGCCTATGTGGAAAGGAAGGAATGTATAATTCATTTATTTTATGTAGTATAAGAATATATGTACTTTATTTATGAATTTCTATGATGTAACAAACTTCTATTACATTACTGTTGCAATTCTATTATATTCCATGATATTGTAAGACATTTTGATCAATTCTATCATAGGCACAAACACCTTTTTTTTATTACATTTCGATGTATTCCGACAAATTCTCTTTTAACACATTCTTTCTAACAGATTTCGAAGGCACAAACACCCTTATAGTGTGCACGTCGAGAAAGTGCAATTTTACTTAAATTTTTAAGGAGAGGGTGGGAAATAAAGGTCAAAAAAGTTGAGGGTTTTACGCTACAAGAGGAAATTATGAAAAATCGATTTTTCATAATTTTCTATAGATATAAACAAGAGAATTATTTCAAAATAATAATTTTCAAAGGAAAATGGTTGTTGCTTACCGTGAAGGATGGGGAGCATTGTTCCATCCATGGCTTATCCAACGACAACCCCATCACATATGTTAATCAAGTTGGCAATGCAATTTACTAATTTTTTCTGTCTTCCATAATATTGATCACATCAACAATCCTAAATATTAAAGAAAAAAGCATTAATTGACGAGTTAATGGGCTGCCATGTCACCTGTAATTGGAACTGTCATCCAATCTCATATTAAACAAAAATCTCTTTCGATTTTGTTTTCTTTCTATTTTAAATGATCTTGAATTAGTTTTGCATTATAACTAAGTGATTGTAAATGATCTTATGGCAATATGCATTATAAAAATATGTGTAGAATTAGTTGTGAATAAAATAAGAAAATTCAACAACAGATGTGTTTTTTGTTGATGACATGGTTATAGTTGACTAAACTCAAAGAATTACTTCAGATTAAGTAGGTCAAAAATTGACCATAAGGACAACAAAAACAAACAACAATGAAAGCATATACTTTTAAATATTTAGAATCTAAATAAATAATAATTATAAAATTATAGAAAATGTTGTTCATAAAATTAAAGTTGGAATGATGAGAATCAACCTAGATAATTTAGTTTGTAGACTAGTTAGAAGAGAAGAATTAAATAGGACAGAAGAAATTAAAAGTAGAGACAAACTTAAAATTACTTGATTAGGAATTGTATACAAAATTTATTTTTACGTAATTTAATTAAAAATTTGATAATACGTAGAAGTGCTTGGTAAAAAAAATCATGTCAGTGACATCACGTAACAAGTTTATGACTTTTTTTTTCGTTTTTTTTATACTTGAATTACTGTTATTGTTACTGTTAAAGTATTGCAATAAATAAATTTCCCTTTATTTTCCCAATTATTGTTATTGTTGTAAGTTTTCTAATATCACCTTCATTTCTTTTCAAGAATGCATAGAAGGATAGAAGTAACCGTATAGTTTTTATTACTAGATGATTATAAATACATGATAAAATTCTTACTTAAATTAAATAAACATTGGTGCTTGGTCTATAAGTGTTAGAATTTATCATTTTTTGTTAAATTTCAACCATTGATATTTAAATGAAAAATAAAAAATATTATCTGAAAAATTAATGCTTAATAGATTATAATATAGATTAAATAATTACATAAATAAATTTTAATACAAAAATTTCAAAAGTAAGCTGACCACAATTTTCTTGATGGCACCTGCAGGAGTTTTTTTTACTGGAATATAAAAAAATCATGCTGATTTATGACAAGTACAAATTTTTTTGACGAGTACAAGTTAAATTGTACCAACCCCTAGGGAGAAATCACAGTAGAATGTAAGATTAAAATTCAAATAGTTTTTTATCCCAGTAATACCTTGAAGTGCATTATATTTATCAAGTTTATCATAATAAAATCATACTTCAAAACGGTGTTTCGTATCACAAAAATGTCTGTAACAAGGTGATGATAAACAGGTACCTGTGATGCACTATAACCTGAATGAAAAAAATGGATTAATGGTGTCATCATCAAATAGAACTGAAATAGAGCCATTTTTTATCAAATGTCTCGGAGTAGACTGAAACAGAGCCAATGTATGGTCTTTTATACACCAAAACGGTGTATAAAATTACATGAAGTTGTCCTTGACACAAAGTGGCTAATCAAGAATTTTAATCCCAACATGATAAACAATTACATTCATGGTATTTTCGATGGTGATGGTGGTTATTACTTGAGATCAAATCCAAGACTATGATCTCACAGGATAAGTTATTGATCTTCAGTGTATACTGCCTAAGTTCACGTCCATCACACCTAACAGTGGGTAAAATAGTTATTGATGGCATGCAATTTGAATCCAGGCAAAAGACAACACTCGTCACCCCACACCAGCTCTTTGCAGCATGTGCCATATTGAGATCATGCAAGGTACCATGGATCACATTAACTTGGAAAATTAAATTAAAAAGGAAAGGAATGTGTGTGTGTGTGTGATCTAATTAAGAGTGGAACTCAACTCCCATGGTGGAGAGTCACTTTGGTTCAAATCCTGCTGCAAATTCAGAAAAAGAAGGCATTTTGAATGCAGGTAAAATACAGGAAAAGACAACAAACTAAATACTAGCATCTTCAGTCAGGAATTATGTATGGAAATATAATTATGTAGGCAATGGTTGGTAATTTTACCTTTCTTCAACTTATGACAAAATGTAAAGGAAGGCATGTATGTAGAGACAGAAAGAGAGAGAGCAGTGGCATCATTCATTAGCCAATAGGTGCCCACATTCCAAAACATGATCATACCATCTGGTTATTGTAATTTACATCATAAGCAAGAGGATTTGAAGCTGCAGATGTGGGTCTTGCCGATGACATCTTCATGAGGGACTGAGGACCTCTGGCAAAAAAGCTTGGGGAATCCCCTTCTGAAGCACCGGAAAAAGGCCTTGGTGAAAGCTCCTTGCACCTACCCATAATGTGATCAGCAATATGATTGCCCCAGATATCATAGATGAGTTCCTTCCCATGAAAGGCTTCCTCATCCCTTTTAACTGCAGCGTCCCTACCAACCTTAGACCCCGGAGCTCGAGCATGTGGTGCGATAGGAGAGGTTGCAGCTAAAAATTTTTGGGGAGCAGAAACAGCAGGTCCACGCCACCCTGATGCTGGAAAAGTGGGAGAAGGCAATAGAAAAGGCTTCATGGTTGGTTTTCCATTAATCAAAGCAGGTTTTCTTGCATTGCGATGGCAATTAATGGAGATGGCAGGCTCATGAGTTGCATCAAAGGAGCTTCCAGCAGCTCTGTCTTCCTCCCATTTCCTTTCAGCTGCTACTTGATTGCTTGGAGTTCTAGGAGACACAGGCCATGCTTGTTTAGGTGTTGGAGCATGTGGAGTCATTGGTGAGGATGGTGTAGAGTTCCCACTCTGACTACTAGATACCTCTAGCTTTGTTGCTAACCCTGCTGTTCTAGATGCCTTCCTTTTCCTCCTCCTACCTTTTTCCCCCGTAATCCTGATGGTAAGGTTACCAATCTGTGAAGCATCTGAGGCATTACTTCTGCCTGGCTCTTCTGAAGATTTTACTTCAGAACAAGATTCCAATGATGGAGCTTTGTCCTGATACTCAAAATCTTGCTTTGAGACCATATTCTTGGTGTTATTTTGCTTACCAATGGTGGACACAGAATACCTACTGGCATTACTTGCCTTGGGCCTTATATCTTTATCAGACCTGAAAATGTGCAACATTTTATTACACCAAACAACAATCAATGCCTTTATCCCACTGTTGCGGGTTGGCACCTTATTATATTACCATAATTAAGAAACCAAATGACATTAGATGATCACTAGTGGAATAACTCGATTAATCATCCACTCTATTAAGATGGATGAGGTTTTAAAGTCAAACACACAAACAAAAAGATACGATGGAAGATGGTTTCAAAATATGTAACCTGGCATTTTTCGGATTTGGATGAATGCTATCTTTCCCAACCTTTGTGATGGTTGCTATTGCCTTGCTGCCACCTTTTGGCATATAATCTCCAGAACTTGAAGGAAATGTAGGAGTAAGAAGGAACAGAAAAGTCATTGAGAAGGCAAAAAATATCATCAAAGGCATCGTCTTCACAAGCGACCAAATGAATGATCTCCCACAAATGTTCATCATATAAATCGAAATGTTTGCTTTCATTGGAATCACAATAAGGCCAGATGCCAAGGCCAACTCAAGATCCCTGTAAATGACACCGGATGAAAAATCTGATTGATAAGAAACATGGAGTTTCACAGATTCTCCCGGTGCCAGAGTGAATGCTTCACATGTATGTACTTTGAATCCATCTATCCCACAGCTAGTTCCTGAAACTTCCAGTTTTAGCACTTCAAGAGAAAGTTCACCTGTATTTTTCACCTCCAACTCCTTTGATAAAAAATGGCCACAGTTGGCACTGGCTTGTTCTGTTTGAAATGTGGACCCCATGGCTGATTCATTGAAAGGAATTAACCAGTCCACATTGAATTCTAGCCTTTGAATAGGTTTAGAATCCTCAAGTACAGTCAAGGAATGTGAACCACCAATGCCTTGAAGAGGTAACCACTCTACTCCTGAAAGATTATTTCTAATCAAAGCTGAGCTCCTCCACATACACCTCTCAGAAGGATGAAATACAATTGGCCCAAAAACTGCTTTTTCAAAAGGATGGATTAATGCTTCAACAATTGCAGGATTTCCCACAAAGAATCCATCTGAGGCTTCTACAGAGGTGATGTGAGCAGATCTATGCATAGCATTATGTTCTGAAAAATCAAAAGCAGATTTACAATGATCGATAACAGACCCCGAGCTCAGCAAAAGTTGCATTACAACAGGCTTCTGACTAGGGTTTTGCACACTGATCCATTTAGAGCACTGACTCCCAACTTCAACCAATGGGAACAATAGCTCATGGTCATCAAGGACTGACATTTCAATCCTAGATCCTTGATATTTCCAATTTCTTAATATCAATTCATCAGCTTCAGCTGCTTCTAAGCTATTAGACTGCAATGTGTGAATGTCTGTTAGGGTTAGAAAAATTTAAAGGAACCTGTAAATAACAATGAAAAGAAACAAGCATTTGCACAACAAAGCAAGGTCCTCAATCAACATACTATGGGTAAACTTTGTGTGAGAACAGTCACCATGAGATCCATTCAAAAGAAAATGGGCACGAAAAAATACAGACAATGGCAAATTCAAGTATATGTGCCAAAAAGGTTGCAAAGTAAACTTGCATGAATATCAACAGTAAAACATCTGTGAATAAGGATCTCTTATTCTTTCTAGAAGAATGATTTTAACTTGAATATCAAGAAATTACATGTGTTGAATATCAAGGACCCATTTCTGTAGGAACACCTACTCTTTGAGGGATAACAATAATTTCAGCCATAATCCCGTTATGTGAGGTCGGTCACATGAATCCTTTTGCTCTATATATTTCTATACATTAATTCTGCCTCTTCAACTCTATGGAATTAACCCTTTGGGTAAAGTTTGTTGAAAAATACACACCTATTAATTGGTGCATATGTTGATTGGTAAAGCAAAATGGTAAAAATGTGATGCCCCCTAAACATTCCTGATGTGTTGAACTTGAAAATGTTCAAAAAATTAATCATGCTCCTTTGCTTGCGTGTTAATAGAACACTGGGATATCACAAGATGATGGTTGATGGTAAAATAATAATTGTCTTAGGAAAGTTCTTCTGGCTTCTTTATTGAACCTTCCAGATGAGAATCTACCATCTAAAGATATAGGCTACTCAAAATAGCTGTTCCCAGCCAACAATTGAAAGTATGTTAAGGATCAGGCAAGGGTAGGGGCACTTGTACAAGTAAAACAATTATTGAACAAGGTGGCATTTGTTTGCAAAACAAAATTACGTATACTGGTTTATCATTATTACCAATGAAACTGATTGCACAAATATATCAAAGTAAAAAATAGGACTAAAAAATTTACATCTCCAGACTGTAGCAGAAACTAAGAAAATGTAACTTCAATGATTTTTTTTCTCTTCAAGATATCGATAGCACCACATTTTGATTTAGGGAAATCAATACAGTGAACACAAAGCTACATGCAAATAGCACAGGATTTAATAAAGAGCAGTTAAATTGCATATCTATGGATTCTAATCCTCATGATGGAGGAAGCTAAGAAAAGAAAAAGGAAAGTTGTAGTTTTACCATTCCTTGAAACTTCAGGAAGTAAAGATTATAATGTTGAAATAAGTTCAAAATTTAAGAAAAAGTTGGTATACCTGCTTGGATAAGTGTTCATTAGGAACCCTTCCTGAAAGTGTATTTTTCTCATTGGCAGATTCCACATGCCCGAATCTTAGCCCAATTGATGAATGCTTAGATGCAACAGGGAGAGAAGTATGCTCATGCCTAAAACAAGTATAGACTAGAGCACGGCAAGGAATTTCAATTTGTGGACTTGTAGATTCATTTGTGACTATTTGAAGCATACAATTTGAATTTCTACAAGGAAACTCATGTGGCATGCCCCATGAATCAGTAGGAGAAGTGTCTGTTATAAAAGCAATCAGTGTAAGAGTTCCAGGGTAAAGAAGTAATCCTTTTGTGTATCTAACGCTAAAAATTTTTTTGCTGTCAGTAATTTCATTGACTTTCAAAAGTTGCAACAATGCCGACCCACCATTTCTCAGAGAAAGCAAATGAATTGGATCTTCGCCATCATGGTTTCTAAGTGGTTCGACATGAACAGAAACGGAGCCGGTTAAAGCATGGTAACCAACCTTATGTTGCATGTATGCCTCAAGAGGAACCATAACCGTCTTGATCTCATCCTGTGAGGAACGTTTCAGCCTCATGCAGATAACCCCAAAACAATTTCCTTCCATGGGTGATGCCAAGCTCACCTCTAAAACTGGACTAGCATCACGAGGAGAAACCTCCCACTTCTTTTGAGGCCTTATTCCCAAAATTGATGGGCCATTGTGGCTTGAAAAGGGACTGATCTCCTCAACAGGATGCTGACTTGCATTTGTCTGGCAAACCACATGAGATGAGTGAGACATGTTCCCACTATCAAAAATAACAAACACCGACACTTGCTCAACATGAAGTACTTCATCAAAAGGATTATAGAGAAAGAAATTGTTGTGTAATCTTCCATTCTCAGAGACTTCAAATTCAAGCAGAGGTTGTACCCTATATGAAGACTCAACAGCTCTCCCTTTTGCCTGGATTATGAATCCTCCATAACTCGTCTGCAGGAGTATCTGAGCAGAGGAAGAACCCAACCGTCTGGGCAGAAATGTGAAAGAAATGGATGCAGATTTTCCAGGAGGTATGGACAGCTCTTGGAAACCATGAAGATAGTACTGGGGGTCTGTGCTAAATGGTTCACTTAGATGTAAAGTAGTGTCATTGTGTGTATTAACCACGGTGAGTGAAGTACATGACGGAGAATACAGGCTTTTGAAGCCCCAGTCCAATAAAGGGGGATTAATTTCCACATGTGGCGATAGAGAAGTGCCCGAAAGGCTGGATTCAATCTGCAGAGAGAGTTGATCGGTGGTGGTGGTAGTCATTCCACTGGATTCTCTGATCCAAGCAACAGGAGGCAATGGCCCTCCACAAGAATTGCCATCATTCTGATTCATATGCCCACTCATAGGTGGCGATCCGTTGGCATTCATCGCAGAACAAGTGGCAGCCTTCCCATCCAATAATCTGTAGACCGCACCATCCGACACCCATCTAAAGTAAGCATCTCCAATCTGAAAGGGATGCCCTGAAGCTGCCAGAGATGATGATCGGCATTTCTTTTGTCCATCAAATAGGTCAGGCAATGTGGATGGGAAACAGAAGGAATCATAACGAGCACAAGCATGCTCAAGCGAAGCACACTCCGGTGAGCTCTTACCACCACCGACCACGCCAATGGCTTCGCCATCAGAAGCACAACCATCATCACGCCCCAGCGAGTCCCGCACGCCAGCCCAGCGCTCATCCGTGGTGCAAGGGAGTAACAAAGCACACAGAACGGTAATCACCAGAGGAAGACTCCCACACTTAGCGCAGCAGAATCTGAAGAACCCAAAGCAAATGATAGATTCAGAAAGCCGGCAATAAATGAAGCAACTAAGAAACCAGCAAAAATCCATTTTTGGGCAAACCAATCACTGGACAACTTGTTCAGATCAAGTTTCAGCAACCCATTACAAGATTAGAGCTCAAAGGAAGGAGTGGGGGGGGGGTGCATGGTGAACGATCGCTCCATACCCACCATCAAATCAAATCTAAACATAAAAGGAAAGCGCCCTTTCCAAGCAGTCTTGGAATCGCAAACACAAACCCATGCCGGGAAACCAAACAAAGCCCGCCCACAACCTTCAAATCGAGTACCCAAACACAACATACCAAAAAGAAAAAAGAAACCCAACCAAGGTGCGATTTTTATCCCTCGTAAATCCTATAAACGGCAAGAGGAACATCGCTACTAATCCTCCGCCGGGGACAGGGCAACTAAAACCAAGCAGTCGGGTCCTTGCCAGCGAAAAAAGGCAACCAAACCACATAGAGGGCAGTTGGCGATTGCGGCTGGGGAGTGAGTTGGTGGAAGCAGTCAGTTACATGTACAGATGGGAGGTGGGGACGGGCGGGGCGCGGTGGTGCTGAGCTCCGGAGATGGTGGATGATTCCGGCAGCGTCATAGCCTGGTGATGCAGATGGCCGTGGCTATACCACCATTTGCGGCACAGTCATCAGCGGCCGCCTTTTGCTTCCTCCCAGGTGTTGGCGATGGAGGGGTACGGGAAAACGCAACACCCGGTACCCAAAGAAGAAAAACAGAGAGAGAGAGAGAGAGAGAGAAGGAACTGAAGGAGCCAGAAAGGGAAATGGAGGCGGAGGTGGAGGCAGAGGAGATATGAAAGAAAAATCCGTACTTTGGTTGGGACGGCCGGAGATATGACATCTCTTCCCTTGTTCGTGCTCATGTTCGTCGTGGAATTGTTTTCAGGTTTTCAAAATTCTTTAACGTAGGCTTCAGGTGTATTTGTCGTAGAATTAAATACAATAAGATTCGTATTTTTTAAAGAATTATATAATTTAGATATAAGTATTTTAATTTAATTTTTAATATAAAATATTAAAATTATTTGATAAATATTACGTAAAAAGTGTTTAACCAAATAGAGTCTTTGTTTAAGATTGATTTCAGTAAATTTTAAAAATTTAAAATTAATTTTATAAATAAAATTAAAATTACATAATAATTAAAGTAACGAATATTTATATGTTTTAATTTATATCATAATAATAATATTAAAAGTGATTTTAGGAGTTAATTAGAGTCTGTCAAATGAGACCATAATTTTATTATATCGGTAAAGTTTTAAGTTTTAAATTATAAGATTAATAAAAAAATTTAATCATTAAAAAAGTATTTTAATGGTTAGATTTTTTAAGTTTTAAAGTTAAAACTTAAGTTTGATGAGATTTTTCTAAATTCAATTAATAGCTACATTTAAGAAGAGCTTTCTTAACTTTAATTTCAATGCATACAAATTTTTACGTATTATTACCATCTCATAATTTTTAATGTA
This sequence comes from Amphibolis antarctica, assembly GCA_024699675.1. Taxonomy (NCBI): domain Eukaryota; kingdom Viridiplantae; phylum Streptophyta; class Magnoliopsida; order Alismatales; family Cymodoceaceae; genus Amphibolis; species Amphibolis antarctica. The sequence goes on from JAMKPZ010003538.1 coordinate 37,209, forward strand.
TAAATTCTCATCATATTAATTACTACGTAATTAAATTTCATTTGTTTCATTAACTTTTTCTAACTCCGGAAACTATTTGAGTTCTTTCCAAACATACCCAATATTACTTAAACCGATGAAATTCTATCTTACCGTATTTTTAACTAAATTCAATGTCTTTTAAACATTTATAATATATACTAAAAAATATTATAAATATTTTTTTTCTAATTTACAGTATGATATTTAAAATATTATAAATATTTTAGATGTAATTTTTATTGTAGATAGATTTTAAATTATGTGCAACAATTTATAATCCATTTTTTAAGTTAATGCATATAAATAAATTAGTTAATGCACAAAACATAATTAGCTTAGTATCCAAATTTAATTTATTCATTTGAATTTTTATTTTCTCCACTGAAATGAGATAATTTGTTAATTTAATATTTTAATTTAGAATTAAGGAGAGAGATAGAGAAGTTTAAGAAGAAAAAAGAGGAAATGATAGAAACATTCTTGATGTATTTTTAACTATTAAATTAAATATTTATATAATTAATTTTTTATAAGTACCACTAAAAAATATTATTTCTTTTGAAAAAGGTATCCAACTTTCACATATTAGATGGAATTATTATTTTTAATAAATGCTCTGCCTCATAAACCGTTGTCTTTGTTGAGATTGGATTTTTTTTGCGGGAACTTCATTGAATGCTGCTCGATTTTTCTCTTCTCTCTCTATCAAAATCCATTAAATTGGAGTGCTTATTTCTTATCATTAACTCTACAACCTGACTAATTAATCTGGACTCTAAATTGTGACATTATCACCGTATAATTAATTTGAAACAAGTAACATTAACCTGAACTTTTTGGTTTGACTTCCTTCCAAAAAAACATGTGAGTAGTTTTCAACTTTCCATATGTTGAATGAACCACCGCAGTGTATAGTAAATACATTCGATAATTATATTTACCACAAAATTTTTATGTATTCGTTTTAGTAACCGCAAATCTAACGTTATATAATACTTGTCCTTTGAGAGCAAACTTTTTTGAGATGATAATACGAAGAAACGGCAGGGAATGCATGGGTTTTGATCAGAATGGTTGTATGGACAAAGAAATGAAAATCTGTATTTCTTTTATTTGGAAAATATGTCAAGAAATCTGGTAAATAAAAATTTAGAAAATAAAATATTTTTAAAGATGATTCGTATACGTTATAAAAATTTAAAAAAATTAATTTAAAAATTTTATAAATATTTTATATTTAAATATTTCAAACATAATTTTATATTTTTTACGTAGTCACATGTCTAACAATAATCCAAAGAGATTTGACAAAACATACGAAATACAAAAATTTTCTTGATCTAACAAATGAAAAATAATGAAAAAGAATTATATTTAAAGTGATGAATAAATTTAAATTTTTTTTTATATTTTTCGTAAATACCTAAAAATTTAAATTTAATTTAATTTTTTTTTCATTTTTCGTGATTAATTAAGTATCCTTGGATCATAGCGTTGGTTGATTCATGAGTAGCTGAATCCACGTGACAGCTTCCAATCTTAAAATTTCCATGTCCGGACCAACCAAACCAACATAACGTGGTGTGTGTCTCGTCCTTCTCATCACGTGTTTCGGCTCTTCTCACTCACTCACTAAAAAAATTAATGGACCTGGATCACGGTTCTTTATTATCTACGATATTTACAGCAAACTAACATAAATTAAAAAGTTTAATTCACATATCAAGCACATGTTAAAAGAATATATATATTATAATGATCGAGATTTAATTTCAATTATTTATTACTAACTAATGCCCAGAACAATTATTATTATTTGCATCAATATGTATTTATACATTTTTGCGTTTTTTTTTCTTCCGTGTATTCGTTTGCTAATTAAAGCACTTAGTGCTATTTGATGTTCTGCACATTATCGCTCTCTCTCTCTTTCTCTATATATATA
>JAMKPZ010003539.1:0-31009 GCA_024699675.1 Amphibolis antarctica
TCCCTGCCCGTCGCAAGTTCTCCGACGGAACTTCGCCGGAAGAAGTTCTAGCTTTCTCGTGTCTCGAGGCGTGCTGTCGCTGAAAGATCCTTCGCCCTTCTATACAAGCTGTGGGGGTTTCTGTCGGTACAATCGATCGCACTCTGCTTTCTTCGTTCACTTGTCTTGCTTGTGTGTTTGCTTACTTTGCGGTTCGTTTTGTAACCGTTTGAGATTGGGTCTTTGGAGCAATTTCTCTCTGTTGTCACGCTGTCGTGAACTGCTGGGCATGCGGTATGCTCGAGAACGGATGGGATGGATTCCATGGAACTTATATGTACATAAATGCCCCCAAAACGAGTGACGTCTATCGTGCATATGTGTTCTAGGACTGTAATAAATTGGATCTTGGATGTCCTTGTTTGGTGAGTGAGATATTCGAAGTGGACTTATAGTTTGACCTGTGATGCATTCGATTACTTTCGTTTGTTTTATGTTACCTTTTTTGAAGAGACGAATGCTTCGATCTTTGTTCTCATGACTGGTATGAACAGATGGTATTGATGGGTGACGAGCTAGGAACCAGAGAAGAGTGCCAACTCTCGAAAGCACCGACAACAAGTTATGACCGTGATTGTGGGAGGTGGAATAGATTGTTTAGTCTCAATCTAGAAGCGAATTAAGTAACTCAAACCTGTTCCAAAGTGATTCAGTCCACGTGGATAAGTCTTATTTATACGGTAGGAGTGGATTACAAGAAACAAGTGAATTGCAAGATTAATTAAAGGTTATTAAAAATTTCCTTTGGTCACTAAACTAATAGACCACACTCATTCCCTATCATTCCACTCTCTTTAGTCATTGTGCCTATTAGTGGATGAGAAATATCTATGGTATTATTGTGGAGCCGAATTTGGTGATCATCTTGGAGGAGAACATCAGGTTCCTCAAAAAACTCTTTTGATTGCTTCAACAAATTCTCAATGGCTACTTCTGGTCAAGCAACTTCTTTTTGTTTCTCTCATCATTTGACTTCCTTGCCATTGCTTGAAATCACCTGCACAACATACACTGCCTTTAATCATTGAACTTTTTGTCTATTGTTTCAACCTCTGTGTGTCCAGGTTTTTGTTCTTTCATCCATATACTCCATTCTGTTCCTTTCAAGTAAACTTCATATTTGTTGCCTTAGGCTCCAAGGAATGGTGTCCAATTCAGTAAGCCAGTTGGTTCCTAAGATCACTCACAACCCCCTAGAGGGAGTACAAAGAAGTTCCAAACTATATCCATTCCTTGGACCGTCAACTTTATGCTTGAGTAGGGCCCAACACTACTTGTTTCTTCTCTTGTAGTCACCCTAACTTGGCATATGGCTAGAGTGGCAAGCTATCCTCCATTTTTAGATGTGATCAAAAAGATATTGCCTTTGGGCTCAATCTGTTCTTTCGATATCCTATGGTATCACACTTAACTTATTCAATGATTTACTTTCTTTCCTTTTTCCACTGGCACCATTCAATGGATCCAATATTTGTTTAACCTCAGGTCCTAATGTGTTTGTGTGTAACCCCCGCAATCTCCTCTTGTAGAGTTCTCCAGTTGCCCTCCATTTTAGCTAAGTATTTGCTAATCTCTTCTAGTACTAGGATTTGGATCACCTCCACAACTCCTCAGATCAACTTTGGCAGTGCACCCTGGTTTTGCTCTGATATCACACTGATGGGTGACCAGCTGTGATTGCAGGAACCAGAGGAGGGCATTGACCAGCTGTGATAATGAGTGATAACCATGGCTGAGTGAGGTGCAATAGCAAGATTAATCTCAATCCAGAAGCGAGTGAAGTAACTCAACCTGGACCAAGATGATCTGATCCAGTGGTTTGGTTTTATTTATACAAATGGAATGGATTACATAAAAACAAGTGAATTACAAGATTGATTTAGGGTTATTACAACTTCCCAATGATCACTCGACTAACAGACTCCACTCACTCCATATCAGTCCCTGCTCAACTAGAAAGTGAAAGTTACACCTTGTCAGCTGTTACACAATGGCCATCTTCTTTCCGTTTAAATAATTGTGCATCAATAATATTTTTTATGGTTATTTCTGGACCTGGATGCCACTAAAACAAACAAGGAATGAGAAGCCTGGCTTGGATGTACGTGGATTCCTTTTCTTGTTACAAACTAATAACGTACGTGGAACTTAGGATGGATAGAATGCTTTACAAATTCTACATAGAAAGAGAACATGTTTTGTTTTGGCAATGTAAGTGAAGGAAAACTATTGAAACAAACTTTGCAAAGAAAGCAAAGGAAAACTAGTACATAGGAACTGCTTATTAACGTGAAATTTGAATATTCAGCAATGTTTTCTTCCTCTAGTCTACATGTTGATCAAAACTATACCCAGTGAAGTGCATGTGTAGATTTCCAACTCTATCTATGCTATTTAAAACTTGTTTTGCCTTTAAAAATTTCCTGTTTGAAAAAAAGGAAATTTGATGACTTATGCTATGGCTTTTTGTGAACTTGCTATGTCAATAAGTACATATATTAAACATGAAGAAACTTAAAAAATACGATGAAAAGAGAGAGAGAAAGCCACTAATATGACAAAAAGCTAGTAACTGTGAAAATTTATTGGTCATGGTAGGCACTCCCAGTGAAATAATGCTCTAGTAAATTGACATTTGAAATTTTTTTCTTGACTACCTGAAGTCAACCCCCCAGATATCTGCAAGTACCTTGAAACCATGAGAAAAAGGCTAGTGGATTTATTTTAATGATCACTGAGTGTAAGCAAAAAGGAGTGGTTGAAAGCATTTTGAAAATACAAATGCATATGAAGATTTTCTATTAAAAAAATTATTTCTGTGTTTTTTTACTGGAATATGTGGTACACAATCTCTCATAAAGTGTAAATTTAATTGATTAATTATTAGAAGGTTGACATGAACTAGGAATTGGTTATAAAGTCTCTCAAGTTTTGGGCCGTAAGAATTCCTCTGGTGGATTTCATACCTATAGGCAATGTGAGGTGAATTGATGATTATGGTCGTATGTTGGCCTTTGGAAGAGAGAATTTTTTAATCTATGGGAAAAATTGATGCAGTGAAATGTTTCCCATATGTTGCACGAATATTAAAAAGTGACTATCATTTTATTTCTTTTCACAGAGGATGGCTCGAGAGCTTTAACTCTACTATTGTAGTAAGAAGATGATTCGAAGGCTCTGCACCAACTGATCTTTCACATTGGGTACTAAGGTTAGCATGCATGCATATTTCCTTTTATTAGAAGCCATTCCAGTTGAGGCTGTCTCATTTTCCTAAGATATGACACTATATAACTCACTAAAACCACATAAAGCTTTAAAAATTTAAAATGGTATCAATAACAAAAATAGTTTCAGTAACATCCTAAAAATAAACAAATTCCAGCAAAAAATCACTGGAAATCATTTTCTGAGGTTTTATCTTGGTGATTATCTATGTGATTGTTTGACCTTTTTTAAAAACAATTTGAGGATGCTACTGATACTGATTTTTTAAACCTCATTTACCGTTATACATTTGCCTTGCTATTTTGTTTGATACGTGACATGTTTTTTCTTTAAAATTTTTAGTGGTGCTTAAATGACCAAGGCAATTCAGCATAATACTTAGGTGGGTGTCTTGGGGCCTTAATGAATTTCATTAATCATTCGACAAAAACTATCATTCGATGACCAGAAACTGAGGTTCTTCAAGAAAAAACCATCAGAGGCTTATATATGCAAATGTAAGAAAAGGATTAATTAATAATATAGGTGAGATTAAAAGAAGTAAAGGAGGGCCAAAAATTGCTTGATGAGAAATAGTAGTGCATATACTCATGCTTCATAATCCAGCATAAGTCATAAAGTATAGTTGAGTGAATGCCAATTTTATAGAATTTTTCTTTTAATGTTAAGGTTATTCTCTTATCATACAACACTCTATAAACATTTTTCCACTAAGAGAAAAAAATTAAAATAATATAATTTAATAATAGATCTGGTTATGGATAAAAATAAATGGAAGGAAAGGATTTATGTTACCGACCCTACATTGTAGGTTAAAACATTGATTGTTGTTTGCCGTTGCCTAGGTGATGTGCCCAAACTCACCCTCGGAATTTTAGTGTTATGAATGATTGCTTTTTCAGATTCTGTTATTAATTCATATAAGTTTGTGGATGTTGATCATAAGATTCACAATGTTGCAGCCTTTTTTTTTTCCCAGCTTTATATTCACATTTTTCTGATCTTAAATTTTTCAAAATCTCATAAGCAAAAACACCAGTGTCAACATATTTCTCTCTTTTGTTCAGTTATGTTGTATTCTTAATGTCTTTTGGCACTATTGCAATGTATGCAGTTCTGTTAGATTAACAACATGGATGAAACATCTTTAGCCAAGATCTACGAACTTGGCGACCAGACTACAAGTGATGTCACTGTCTGGCTGAGAAACAGAGATGGGAGGCCTGAACATTTCTACTGCCATTCTCCCATTCTTAGGAAAAGGAGCAAGTTCTTTGCGTACAGTCTTTCCAATTCAAAAAGTGAAGGACTTGATGGCCATACCATTGAACTGTGTTGCTCAGGCCCTGAGTACGATGATCTTGTGAAACTCTTGAAACTTCTGTATCTCTCTGATGATTGTATTTTGGATTCGTGGGATTCTGTAAAAACTGCAATTGGTGTCTTACGGGTTTCTGTTTCCCTTGCATGTGATGATATTACACAGAGTTGTGTCCACTATTTGGAGGCTGTTCCCTGGGACAATGATGAGGAGGAAGAAATTTTGAGATCGGCTCCAACTCTTGGATCAGTTGCATGGCCCATACTTGCCCGACTCAGTCCTGTTGATCTGAATGCTGTCAAGAATGTTTTTCTATCAGCCATTTGCATTGCTATGACTATAAATGAGTCATCTACTCCTTTCACAGATGATTTGAAAACATCTGCACAGGAGCAAGTGGAATACATGCTGCTAGAGGATGAAGATACGCCTCTGATAACTGCTGACAATGATGTAGAATCTGAGGTAAAGAGGGGCCTTTCCAAAATGTTCTCTAATTTTGAGAAGGAACTTGACTCTCTGTCATCATGTTTTGAGGAGATGTTGGAAGCAGCAGAACAGAATATCTTGCAAAGCCTGTTGGACCTAGAGTGGATGTGCAATGTACTTCCCAAAATGGATCTCATGAAGGATTTCGTTATCCATTGGACAGAGATATCTGGTAACATACTGTCTATCATTGAGCATGAGAAGTTTTGTTGTTGCCTGTGGGCTGTGAAATCAAAGCTAATTGAAGTTGCGGGAAATGTTCTTGAGGCTGCTGGCTATGGACATGTGATTATTCCAGCACCAACAAGGGTCCTCTTGCTTAAATCATGGCTTAGTTACGTTAGGAAGATAAAACCAAAATTAGATTCCAAGGGCTTAGATGATGTCACATTTCAATACAAGATGGATGACGATTTGTGCCAGAGCATTGAGGGGGCTATTACTTCACTAGTGTTGGCTCTACCATCCAATGACCAAGCAGAAATTCTTACTGATTGGATGAATGCTGAGCAGTTGAAGTATCCAGACTTGAGTGAAGCGTTTGAGATTTGGTGTTACAGAACCAAAACAGCAAAAAGAAGGCTACGACCAAGCCTTAAAGAAGTTAGTGGTCCTGCTGTCAGCCTTTGATTTACGCCCACATGATATATTTGTATTGTAATTCTTCTGTTCAATCTTGACTTATTGATTTGCCATGTTGCTGTATCGATCTAAACTTCTGGGGTTGGCATTAACCACCGACCCCAAAATTGTATAAATAGGTTATATTATTTATGTTGTTGCATTCATCTTGCTCGCACTCAAATCTAGTTCCATATGATTCATTGGTTTTTCATGCACAGGTTTTTCTATTTCATCTACCAATGTCATCTGTTTTTTATATGACAGCTGCTCCCTTCTGCAGGCAGATGCGTGCACAGTGATTGCACAATCATGGATACCCGCGGACGGAGCTTGATGGTTGATGTCGAGCATGAAGACTTATGGAGGACCAAGATGGTTGGAAGACGTGTAGCCTTCATTAGTCGAAACCCTTGCTGGAAGCCTGTTGCCAGAGGATGCCCTTACAGACGAGAAATTAAAGCAAGAAGAAGATCATGGAATACAATCAACAAAAGAGCGTGTGACTTTTGCATGCATGCACCTTGCGGTAAGCCTTATCATAATTATAATATATGCTTTTTTTGAATGATCATGGACTAACATGTGAAACCCAGGAAGAATCAGGAAAAAGAAAACTTACGAAGATTCATGAAATAGCTATAAATATAATCTCACAGGTAACGCACAAGAGACAAAAACATTACAAGTAGTCGAAATCATCAATTTTTAGAGGGGTCAAACTTTTCATCGGTTTTATTTTGTAATGGTATTTGTAGAAATGTAAGATGTTTAACTTAAAATCAATTGGTTTAAAGATATAAGATTATTCTAATGGCTTCTCTCCTTATGGCCTTTTTAAATTTTGTAAGTGTTATTTTTGATGAATGACAGTTTTTTAACTTTAATACCACATAGAAATGTGAAAACTGGGTCTATTTGGGAATTAAAGCAACGGCAAAACTGAAATTGCAAGGCATGGGAAGTGCAGCATATTTACGATTTATTTACATTTTTGTAATAGTTCTTCCATTTGTTATGATTCAACTCCTGGATTGAATCCTCCAAGGATCACAGTCCGCTAGCTTTGGGGCAACATATTTAGGGGTAAATTCCCAGCCCTTGTTGCACTTCACATGGGAAAATGTGCTTAGTGAATAAGGAAGACCTTGGAAACTACCCCCACTTGGAGGAGGAATGTGTGAATTAGTTAATAAATGTCAAGCGAATGCTGACAAGATCTACATTGACATCTTGTAAGAAATATTTTGGTAGAAGGCATGAACCTTTTAGATGTATGTTGGGTGAAATGTTAGGTTCCGTCTTGTTTCTTTATCCTTCTTCCTTCTATGAATCTATATGCTACTTAAGCTTTGGTAATTGCAAGTAGGTCATCAGTCCATCTTCAATTCCCACGTATGTGGTGACTCGATTTGAAAAACATTAAATTCTGATTGATACATTGAGTTATAAGCTTCGTTATCTTTACTGTACAAATTTTTATGTATTATCATCACTAAATAAATTTTTATTTCATAATTTATTATATAATTTTAATTAATTTATTTTACTACTATTAATTTCAATTCTCGATAGTCAAACAAGTTGTGCATACGTTATAGGATGTTTTTGAAGATTAAATTGACTAAGGTCTCGTTTGAAGTTAATTTCTGTTAGTTTTAGAAATTAAAATATAATTGAAGTTGAAGTTAATCTTATAAATAAAATTAAAATTATATAATAATTAAAATGATAAAAATTTATACGTTAAAATATTATACAGTAAGAAGAAAGATCAATTACGGTTTTATGAAACTGCGAAATTTTTCAAAACGCATTAGCGAGTTTAGTACGACGACTTCGTCCAGACACGTGCCCGCACGCGTGTGTTTACTGATACGAGCGAAATGCGAAATACCGACAGGTCGGTGGGCAGAGTTCCGAGACAGGCCACCGCTTACAGGAACAGACCGGGAAAAAATGCATTAATTTTGAACAGATCACTTTGCTGTATCGTCCTACATCCATTCGCTCTCGTTATTTCGCTGACATCTTCTTGGACTCCAATCTACCATGGCGTCCTCTTGAACATTTAGGAGACCAACCACAAAAGTTACGCTTAATTTGTACAAAATTTACAACAATGGGCCCAACAATGATATCCTTCGATGCTCTACCGCCAAAACTTGTAGACCACCATCCTGGTTGCTACCATTCCAGGGCTGGAGCAGCTCAGCGCGCGCATGGTCCTCCCTCCACCAAAACTGCAACACGGGACCAGCAGCCGCAGCAGCCTTGCCGGAACATGATGGTTCTGAGTGGGGTCACTTCCTGATAGGTAATCCATAATTACAAAACGATCTGATCCGTCCATCCAATCCGGCGGTCACGATCACCTGGCCCCAGGCATGAGAGGATGAGACCATCATGTTCCGGCAACAGCTCCTTAGAAACCAGTACTGGGATTTGCACAATGAGGATGGTGCTGTCGCTAGAGATGTTGAGAGCTTTTCCTCTGGCCAAGTGGCAGAGCCCTTCAGCAAATATTCCGAGAACCCAGGGCTCAAGCTAAAACCACCGGGAGTAGGAGGGCAGCAGGTGCATGAATCTAAATTACATTGCAGATGGCCTTCTTGATTACCAAGGAATTTATTGAAGACTTCCTGCTGGGATGTTAACATCTCAGACATTATCGGTATACGATTTCGATACTCTGTCCAAGGTATGGCAATGGAGACATTGCTGGAGAAGAAGCGCTCCGACGACCACACACGCTTTACTTGATTTGTCTTACAAGTGCTCCGGTTGAAGTGGTTCCACACATAAACTTTAGAGTTTTCACTTGCAGATATTATATGCCTTCCATCAGAAGTGAACGCTGCAGATATCCGGCCTCCCGTGTTTTGGATACCTGAAAAAGTATATGAAAAATATTTCTAGTGTCACAAGATACTTCATTTAAACAGTCGTAACAATTCAATGAAAGAAGAAGTTACCCTTGTATTTGCAAATTACATTGAATCTATCAAGAACTATAATTTGTGAGTCCGCAGAAGTGACCATCAGCTTTTGAGGATCAGTTGGAGAAAACTGGAGATCGATAAAAAAATCGGACTAAACCGTTTTGATGCACCAGTGGGAAATAGACATTCACACAGAAGAATATTTGATTTGTACCTGAAATCCTGTTATCCTTTTGCACGGATATTTTTTCTTGCCAGGTAAACAAACATCACCATCATGTTGGAGGCGATTGTCAGCTACAGATAAAATGCAATGACAGATGAGTCAATGAAGTAACTGTATACTAGGTAGTTGTGGATTTTAACTCATTAAAACTAATTGATTAGTACACAAAAGTTTACAAGTAATATAAAAATTTCAATTTCACTCGTTATTTTCAATATAAGACTATTTTTCCCAACATACTCTTACATTTATGAGTTTCTCATTAAAATACTATACATAACGTTTTAAGTATAACGTACGTATATTGCTTCTAATATTATATAAATTTTACCTTACTAAAACTAATTAAATAATAAAAAAAAACTCACAAGTGATATAAAGATTTTAATTTTACTCATTGTTCTTGATATAAGACTATTTTTTCCCAATAGTAGTTGTCAAGCTAAATTTATTAAGACCTAGAATGAAAACTGCAATAACATCATAGAAACACATTGATACATTCTGCAATTATTAAAAAAAAATTGGAAACTACAATGATATTATTAAATATATAAGGAATCAAAATTTGTGAAAATTTAGGTAATACAGAATGTTAATGATAGACCAGGGGGGGTGGTTTAACTTGTGCTGACCACCTCACATGAGGGGTTCCACAAGCCCCCCATATGCATAGGGGAGTGGGACTCCCTCATGCAAGGAAGTCAGCCCTTATGCACACACTAGAGGGTCGGCACATTTATTTTCCATTCAAGCAATAGGAGATACAGATAACACGGCAATTTATTGGCATGCATTTAACATTATATTAATTTGTTTGTTATTAAGAGGGACAAAGGATGATGGAAGAATTGCTCCCGTAAATTTTTTTAGCCGTTAACAGGACATATATCAATCCTATTATTCTGCCTCTCCATGCCATGGTACTAGATTCGTCAACAGATTTGCCATGAATAATGCTGATTTGATAACATGAAATAACCCATGAATTGCCCAGACAGATCTCTAACTCAGTAACTCTTGTAAATATGAAAACATATACGGATATACTTCGATATTGCTAAAGCTGCACACTGAATTTATTTGGTGATAGCCAGATTTAAATACTCTTTAAAGGAAAAAAGGAACTTTCAAAATGAAATAGATAGATATGTAATATGACAAAATTTAAAGGACTAGCAATGATAAAACTGGACGGTAAGAATCTAATTTTCAAATATAAATTATGCATGGCAGGTAAAAAAAAAATCTTAAGTTTGTCATGAGATGCAAACTGCAAAACTTGTATGCTTGTACCATAATGGAGCATAACTGAGAGAACACAACAATACCAGATAAACAATAGAATCGACAAATTCCATTAATGCATCCAATCACTATCTCCTGCAGGAATCAAAAAAGAAATGTTACATCAAATGTGTTAAAATGGCTTTATCAGAAAGAAAACAAAAGAGAGCAAAACATACCTTCCCATCAGGTCGATAACAGACTGCACTGATAATCTCCTTCAGATCAATCCATTCCACTACATGGCAACCGGAAGTATCCCAAACACGGACTTTCCCATCTATGGAGCCACTGATAAAATAATGTTCCACTATGGGGTTGAATTGTACAGAGGTAACTGCGTAAGATGAAAGCAGGGATAAAAGCTAAAACTTTGATAGGTCTATTAGCTTAATGGCAATAAATTGCCAATAAAACTAGAATATAAGGGTTTACCATAATCATTGTGAGGAAAAACTTTGATGCAGTTTTCACACCCTACTTGCCACAAGCGAACAGTTTTATCCACCGATGACGATAATAGATACTACAAATGTGATTGATCAGTTTTCATTAGTGAATACCAAATATGAAAGCAAAGGAAGAAAGTATAAACCAATTAGAACGGAAGAAAGCATATGACGGAGAAAAAATGGACAAACCTTGTTCATTGACCAGGACAGATCCAGCACATCACCACTGTGTCCATGGAACTCATGCAGTGGTTTTTCTGCCATCCGAAAAACATCTGGAGGCAACACAATGTGTGCAGAGTCAGAAGTTCTTTTCATGCCTTTAGATTTCCAACTTTTCTTTGTTTTAGAAGTATGGATAGGTTTTAATTGAATCCTATGGTTAGCCACCAAGTATATGCAAGAAGGATCTGCTTCAGGAAAGTTAACTTCCCCAGTCCAATCACTTTTTATCACATGCCATACACGAACAATACCATCTTCTCCCCCGCTTGCCAGACACTGTCCATCAGGACTAAACTTCATTGTCCGGATTGCTCCATCATGAGCTTTAATATCTTGACCCATGAAAACTGCAGAAAAATCCTTGGAACTCTTCCTATATGGGTGAACTTTAACTCTGCGAGAGCATTTATCTAGCCCATTAGCACCGCTAGAGCACGTTACATCGATCTCCTTTGCCTGTACGTTGACAACACAGGATGCAATCCCCAATCTCTTCAACCATCCAGACTTTACTCTCCTCCCATTGGCATCTGGTGAGCTGATTGTTGTGGTTAACAAATTCTTTCTACCATGTACACGATCTTGGACAAATGACATTCGTTTCGGGATCATTTGAGACTCACTGGTTACCATCTGCTTGCTTGAACCAACATTAAGCCTTTGAGGGCTATCCTGCAATACCTTACTGACAGCAAGACCACTAGGTTTGTCCAAATCACTGGCAGGCTCGATAGACCTGCCAGACATGGAGCATCTGTTGTCCGATGACTCTGAACTTCCCATAACAGTGCTGCTGTCAGGTGTTAATCTTTTGAGGCCAGCTGCGACATGGATGTCGATTTGGAGCTCAGAATTGTAATCCACAGGATCTTGTTGGACAGTGGAAGGGGAAGACAATCCCATCCATCTCCTGAACTGAAAACGTCGCTCTTGTATGCTGTCGGGCCTCTCTATCCAAACATCGTACTGTTGACCAGGAGAAGCCCAATTTGAAAAATGCTCATCCGAATAAACACTGTGATTCACCGGGCTCCCAGGACAAGAATCAGAAGCAGAGGATATGTCATCCCTAGTATCAAAGAACTGTTCTTCATCCTCGTACTCACCACAAGAACATACAAAGGTGCACCCCATGACTGACACGTCGACGAGAAAGCAAACAGAAACAATGTGAGCAAAAACACGCAACCCCCAAACCAGTACTTTTGAGCAGCAAAGATGAAAACACAACAAATAGAATTATATGCCCAAGAAGAAGCAGAACACAGAGAGGAAATCAAAAAAAGCAATAAAATTTTTAGCAAGCAGAAGCACAACCGTATCTATCCATGCCAGTCAAAGGAGCAAATCCAACGAAATCTCATAAAACTACAAGCACAACCGAGCACTGTATCTACCCACCTTGGGCTTCGCAAATGCCAGTAATCAATCTTCTTTTTTAAATGAGACAAAAAATCCGCCCATAATTCCAAAGAAATCCCACGATTCACGATACCATCGAAGTTCGTACATATAAAAACACACAAATCGCGCGAGAACGTGAAATGCCCGCAACAAAAGAAAACCCTACGGAGTTCCAACTCTCGCAGTCCATGAAGAAGATAAATTTTTAAAGAAAAAAGCGCAAATCACCGACGACTCTTCCAAAATAGGAATACAGAGACAGCGTAAAGACGAAATTTTTAGTCTCACCTGTGCTTGGACCGAAAAAGAGGCATCCACCACCATCAAATCCAAGGGAACCATCCTACCACAGGGATCGATAGCATTGATCCCCCGGCAACCGCCGACGCTTCTCTTTCTGTCTGAGCTCCGGAGGTAGAAGCAGACATACCCACAAGTCAACTCCCATGAGAAGATGAAGAGATCGCGGAGTACAACGGCGCCGATACTGAAAATGAAAATCGGGGTAATGATCCGGGAGGAAACCGGTGAAATGGACCTTGTTTCCTGGAATGCGATAGCCCGAGAGACGAGATTTGAGAAGAACGAGAGAGAGGAAGGAGCAGGAAACAGAGAACGTTGGTGGTGTGGCGTTTGTGGAAGCCCTACGGTAGCTCGTCACCCTCGTGCCCCATCTTCCTCCCTTCCCCTGCTCTCTCCCACTCTCTGATTTCCGTTTTTTTCTTACCATACAAGCTTTTTCTCGCAGATCAATGGCCTTCCATCACTCTGTCACTGCTTGTGTTGCTTGCGTGGGACAATTTTGTATGGTCGTGTGTTTTTATTTCTGTCTTTTAAAAAAATACTGTTATCTACATTATTTTGGAGGGTTTTTTCTATTTTCCAATGGTGAGCGTGGGTTTAAATTCAAAAATAGTATTTTATTAAGGTTTTTATGTTAATACTTTTTAAAATATTTGGTTTAATGTTTTTTAAAATTCATCAATCTCATCGTAAACTCTGTTGATGATATTCATTAAAAGTAAACTTTGTTGTGAAACCATCATTAGAGATAAGAGAAAGTTTAAATAACCAAGTAACAAAAAAAATTGAACACAACAAAGAAGAGATCTAATTAAAATAGAAGGAAAACATAAAAAATACAAAAAAAGCCAAAAAAGTAATATCAAGTATTATTTTCATTTTCAATAATGTCTACCCAACTTTAAAATCTAAGTTTCGTTTGAAGTTAACTTTAAAAATTATTTTTAATGTTATTATTACTACGTAAATTTTAACGTATATAAATTTTTACTAATTTAATTTCTATGCAACTTTATTCACAAGACTAATATCAGTTTTAACTTTATCTAATTTTTGAAATCGATCTCACTCTAATAAAAAGTTATTAGTAAACAAGAGACCATCAATAGACTTCATTTATAAAATCTACCCTTTATGCAACCACTAAGTTCGACAGGGATATTAAAATAAATAATTCCTAAAGGAGCGTGTTAATAGAAATTGATGTTAAGAAGGATATTGATATAAAAAGTCCTGTTTTACATGCTTGATTTTTTTTCTTCATATTTTTATAATGAAAGATCAGACATTGGTAGAGATTAGATGTGGGTTGAAGGAAGTCGACAAAAGGAAAAGCATAAAGTGGCAGATCAATTTGCAAAAGATCGATCTCATTAATTGTTGTCGGGCCAGAATTCTGCTTCTTTGGATGTAGTAGCCTTTTGGCATGTTCTTTGTAGATCGATATGCAAGTCTTTGGGGCTTCAATCATAAATTTTTGAGTAATATATATACATGTACGTGATCCTCATGGTAGTCACTGCAAAATGTGCAAAAGCAATTACTTGCTTGTGGAGAACCTCATGTTGCAGGAGTCTTTTTGTGTGGATCGGATCGGAACACTTGAGATAAAATTAAAAAAGATTATTTTACAAGCTAGGATGATGGTTGTAGAGGAGGATCGATCATCCTACATATATGTATATGGGACCTCCAAGACATGGGCGTGGTTGATGATGTTGAGTAGTTGCCCGGGCTTCACATGGAACTTTGACTTGTGGTAAGAGTGGTAGATTCCAAACGAATATTTTTGCTGCTGTATGCTACACTTGCTGGCTTTGGATTTAGCCGTAAGTCTTCTATATATTTCTTGAAGACCAAGCATCTTGGCATGTTACTTGTTGCTGCCAGTACTGTTAATGGTGGGGAGAACGAGATCTTTTATCTGACTTTTCTCTTGGGATAGTGGACGCAGCAGAATCAGATGAGAAGTGATGATCTCTCTCTCAAGAATTTGAAGGAAATTTGCATCACAATGAGTCTATGCACTGAATTAATGTTTGTAAATTGGATGTCTTAGGCCGTGCAAACACATTTGTTGTTTGAATATACACACACCTCTATGTGGACGCCTGCACATATCATTAAGGTCTTTGGACGCTCATGTGATCAAGTCCATCTCCTCAAGTCTCCCAACCACTTTTGACTTGCTTCTTTTCTAAGGCTTGGGTCTGGCTACTTGGCCTTTTGAGTTAGTTGGTACTTCAATAATGTTGATTCTTGGCTACGTACCAAGGCTACTACAAGGCTTCCAAGTAGCATCCTCTTGTAGGTTTCTGCTCTCTTTTGATGCTAATGACTGACTCCTTTTGTGTAGGGACCTTCGAGTTGTAGAAGGGACAACATTGAATGACTTGATGGCGATCCTGCTTGGCACGAGATTGCGGCAATAAATGTGGCAGATTTATCAACACCTAACCCGGTGTCTTCTGTAAAGTTACTTTACCTTCGAGGTCAATCAAGCAAGCGCGCAGTTGGTAGAGCCAACACAAAAGGGTAGACAATGACCTTATCTGACAACCCAGCTTCTGTTAATTAGGAGATGCCCTAATAAGTTCTATGAAAAAATTAACTACAGTTTCAAAAGTCTGAAGAAGTTAAAATCGAGAATTAATAATAAAATAAATAAAATTAAACTACATAGTAATTAGTGTGACGAAAGTTTATACATTAAAATTTCTACCGTGATAATAATACGTTAAAATTTGCATGTAACTGAAATTGAAGTTTGAGAAGCTTTTCCCAAATTAAACAAAACCACGACTGCTCTATTTATCTATAAATCATTGAGGGTTAGGCTAATCCCCAAGGCAACATCACCTCAAATTAACATGCCCACTGCAACTGGCATTCACTCTTCGGTTCCAGTCGTTTTCTCATTAACTTTACAAGCCGTATGCTTTCTCTCTTCTACATTGTATATATGATAGCATGAATTAATCAGTGATGTGTAGTCAAACTTAATTCGATATGTTGAAAAACATAATTTAATGTCGTTCAATAAAACGATCAAATTATATCGTTAATTGATATAATAGAAACTAATCGTAATTAAATCAAGCGTTGTCTTCTTTCGGTAATTACCAGTACGTACTACACAGTCTCTAAGATAACCTTAATTAACACCATACATGTTGTTGAAGGAAGATAATTGCACACGCAAGTCATCTACATGTATAATATAGTATTTCATTGTACCCCTAAAGTGTTGTCGGAACCATCAGCCGGCCGGTCACTGACTGTCGTCCACAAATGTCGTTGTATATTAATATCTATATGGTTAGTGGAGACTTTTGACTTTTGAGGCCTAAGTGGTGACCACATTTCCGTGTTGATGCAGCTATTTACCCAGACTTAAATTAAAATGCTTAATGACAAAAATACATGGTTGTTTTAAAAAAATTAGTAAGATAATTCTATTGTATTTGTAGAGTTTCGAATTTAATATTAGTAAGAAATCTCTCAATAAATCACTAAAGGCATCACTTTAATGATTGAGTTTTAATAACGTTATGTGCTTACTACGCTTGTCAGTTTTTCTTTTTTAAAAGAAAATTACCTTCTTGCCCTGGACGACCATGGACAAGTGCTTTTAACATGTACACAAAAGCAGCAAGTCTTTGAAACTAGGACGAGCTCGGAGGGTCTGCGGTGAATGGGCTAGACGAAGAGGCCCACTGGCCTCACGGCTTGGGCCTGGGAAATGAGACGCAGTAGATCGAATTATTCCATGTTGCATGCACCAAGACGTGCAGTACATTCATGCATTTAAGTGATATGTGACTTTTATTCCTGGGTGGAGTCGGTCTCGAGTGGAGTGGCCGACCCGCGCTCGGCGGGCCATGGTGCGCCGACGGCGGGAGAGAGATACAGCGAGGGAGAGCAGAAAGAGAGACCAGAGCCGGCGCAGTGGTGGACAAGTAGAACCCATGGAATCCTGTGGGTGGTGGTGATGGTGGTGGTGGTGGGAATCGCAGAGCCGTGGGCCGAAGCCACGCTTCTCAAATATTCCCATGTCCCTATCTCCCGATATCTCTGTCGGTTCCAGAATTTGTTTGATCGGGACGTCGATCGGTAAATATCCGGGTTCGACTGTCACCGGCCAACTATTATGACGATGATTAATCTTGATGATTGAAATAATGATGTATTTGTTTATATGTGCACGGTGGTCACCACGCGGACGGTAATCTACCGCCTTTGGTTGGCGGTGGTTGCATCCAAAGTGCTAAGCTGCCAACATGTCAAGACATATCACTACTTAATCGATCAATCAATTGACCTCAGAATGCCAGGTGTGAAGAGTACCAACATTTGTGGTTGCGTTTGGTTTGATGTCATGACGTGTGTTGCAGAGAAGGAAAGTCGATCGATTTTAAGTTAGTTGCTTCCAGCAAAATACCTTTACGATCTTTTCATATATCATCACATGCAGTCAATCGACATGGACGCTTAGATTATATATTTTAACAGTACGTACGTATATCAGATACAAAAAGGAAAAATAAGAGAGCTGATAGTAGATCGATTTCCTTGCCGTAGCACCAAAGAAACATGTTAAACCTGTTTTTCTGGGAAAATTTTTGATAACGGATAAGCACACATTTTTGTCCTACTTATCCATTTTCAGGTGTGCCTTACGTCTAATGGGAACGGACCAGCACGTACTAGATACTGTGAAAGGTCTTTCTGTGGTGTAGCTTTAACTTTTGAGAAAGAGCGCTAGCAAACTAGATCATGCATGTTTCATCCCGGAAGCCAAGCTAGAGATTCATGGCTGGAATGTAAAGCGACGTGGATATATACATGGACTGACTCATCATTCCACCGTCCGGTTGATGGGCTGAGGGTGCGAAAGAGAGTTGACGTGCAGATAACTACTTCAAGTTGTAGTTTAATGGTTGTAAGATTTTTATTAAAACTTTACATTTCAGGTTTAAATTTCTTGTAATTAAGTTCACAACTACATCTTCTAATTAACCTTAACACTCTAAAAAAACAACTTCAGGTTGAACAATTCCACATCCCATGTCTAGTACGTACGTACGTATACGTACTCGCCGGCCGTCATATGCCTTGCTTGGTTGTGTACCCATTAATCAATTGACCAACCGATCCATCCACAGTCACACATGCATGTAGGCGCGTACAAGCCCAGTGGCTCGACCATGCATCGATCGCCTTCCGCATCCAGCAATCCAACAGATCCTCAACAACGCGGTGGTGGTGCATGTGAAACTTAAAAGCCCGAAGGTGAGGTGTGCCAACGCCATCCGCCGTCGTCGTCGTCCTTCTGCGGTCACGCCCGCGCACGCTTGTGTTTTTTGCAACGAATCTAGCAGTGGTTGAACCTTTGAGCCCGCCCGCTAGCTAGCTAGCCCAACAGTACGTACGTACACTGTATTTGGTCGTATACTTCACTTCTCATCCATGCGTTTCTAATCTTCTAGAACATTGGAAACGCGTCATGGACCTGTTGATTTCAGTTTTAATTTTTAAAATTATTTTTAAATATCTTTATTATTGTATAAATTTTTATCATCTTAAATAATATATATTATACTTTAATTATAAAATTAATTTTAACTTTAACTCTACTAACTCTAACAAAAGTTGACCTTAAATGAATCCGTCGTTGACCTATAATGGATTCATTGATTACGTCGATATATATGCATCAACCAGCTCGCTCGATCAGCTTGTACTCCGGAAAATCATGTTTAATTTGATAGAGTTCAATTGCAATCGTTAAATTTAAAATCAATCAAGTCTCCTCCTCCTCCTACTACTACTACTACTACTACTCCTTCTTGCTCTTCTTCTTGTCGTGCATGCATGTCTTATCTATCATCTTCAATGGCTTCCAAAAAGTTTGGTGGAACCAAGATGTCATCAAGTTTAATTTATTTTTGGATGCGTCGTTCTTTGAAAGTTAGCGTTTTCTTTTACTGGTTACAACGTACTGCTTCCGTGAGAACAGCATTCTCTTCAACGGTGAATAAGATTAATCGCCTACGAAATAAACTTAATTGTTTATCGAAGCATTTATGAATGATTGATTTTATATTTTACCTTGATGTTGCCGGTAAAAATAATCTCATATCAAAATTAATTGTAACCTTTGTATTACTTGTGAGAGCTTTTACATTAACTAATTGATTTTAATAAGTAAGAAGGTATGTTAGAAAAATAGTCTTAAAATTGATAAGTGAATTGAAACATTTATATCACTTGTAAGTTATTTTTTATTAGGTAATTAATTTTAATAAAGTAAATATTTATATGGTATCAAAATAATAAAAAATAAAATTAAGACTCGATTTTATATTACTTGTAAGTCTTTTTTTCGTTAACCAATTGATTGTAAGGTATTCCATGCAATGAAGGACTCATAAGTATAAAGATATGTTAAGAAAAATAATCTTATATTGAAACCGATAAGTACGCACTCGTAGAACCTAAAACACAATTATAACTGAATGAAAATATTAGAATAATTCCCACATGAAAAGTAGGAAAAGAATTTTTACATCATTCGTAATTTCGTATATGGAAGACACTTTTGTATTCGTAACCAATTTTTATCAGTTAAATAGATTGACATAATACGATTAAAACAAATTTCATTATAAATGTAATACATCGAATCTTATATCAATTCGTTAGAATTTGAAAAGTTTGAAGTTGTGTACTAAAATTAATGTATTATTTATATAAATGATCGATATATTAATTATTTGTCAAGTTTGACATATCAAATGATGTATATGTCAAAAAGTACAACCTGGCTATAACACGATTTAATACAATCACATGATCATATTGTTAAGTGGTGTGATACAAATGGATTCGTAATTAACCATAAGTTAGGTTTGGATCCCTATCTTTTACTTTTAACATATATAATACAAGTTAACATATGTAAATAACATCTGAGAATCTTGACACAGATGTGACATGCATATTTATATCTCTATTCTCGGAACGCGGTGGAAGAACTCGAATCTGTTCTTCACCTTCAGGGTTGACCCTGGCCTTTTGTTAACTTTATCACAAGATCGATGTGTAACAAATATACGTATTATATATCCTAATTAAACGACATGCTTGCATGAAATAATCTAATTATAATCTCGTACCTTTGGATTGATATATCCTTCTCCGAGCATGCCCTCGATCGTCCTCTCGCTCCTAGCTTGGTCAATTTAAAAGGGAAAAAAATGAAGAAATTAATGAGTTGTTGAATTAATTAAGTTGATGGAATCAATGAGTACGTACATTTAATTTAAAATTAATTTCTCACCGTTAATTGGAGATATCCATTTTTATATCTCAAGTATTTTTTATTGGGTTGATGTGTACGTATAAACCTAACAGACGAGACGTAGATTTCAATAGTGAAAGAATGTGTTGTCATCTCTTAATTTGTTCACGAGTTGAAATCTCCTCAAAATCAGATTTTGAAATATTAACTTATAAGAAATGCATATACTTATTTGATTTAAATCTTTTTTATCTCTCATACTTTGTAGACATTCAATTGAAAATTAATTAATCATTAGGGAACAGCTTCACATACATTTTGGTTATATTATTTAAGGCGCATGGAATTAAAGAGAGATTTGTATATTTGGAAAATAGGAAAAATGATGAAAATGATAGAAATAATAAGTCAAAATTTTCACTATTTTCTATATTTTCCAAAGACACAAACTCCCCTTGAAGGTTGATCTTTGTTAGAATAGTTTCACATTAATTAATGTATGGAATAAAATTAAACTTAAAATATAAAAGTTCTTATAATCATTGTCAATTGATTTAAGATAGAATTTTAACATAGAATCAAAGTTAGTTTGCACACATCCACTGATGTGCACTTCTAGGTATAAAAATTAAAAATAAGTTAAATAGTCTAACATTAATAAATGTAAAAAATGTAATTAGACTTAAAATATAAAAAGAAATGTACTCTTTTATTTATTGTCAATTAATTTTGAAATGAAAATTTAACAATCTCTTGCTATAATATTACATTTAACATGAAGGTTGCATATATTTCTTTGTTAATAATTTTAATTTCTTGCATATATATATTTGTATATATATATAAGCTTAGTTGCTTACTGTATGAAAAAATCAAAAACTCAAAAGCTTTCCTCGTTGAAGACAGTGGACGGAAAAGTGTATGGTTGAAAACATGTACGCACGTAATTGTAAAAGGAATGGGTTTTGGTTTAAAATTGTTATAGACCGACTGGCTCGCTTCAATTCTACGCAAAATCTAGGCCTCTCTGTGCTTGTTTAGCCTTTAATTTGACAACGGTAGTGGAATCTTGTGGAAAGTTAAAATCATGAATTAGATGTCAAGTTGGTAATAATATATATATATATGTGTGTGTGTGTGTACGAAGCCTGTGAGTTTAGGGTGCCAATAAATAAATAATTAAATTACTCCTCGTAGGATGGACAATTGATTAAGTTGAATGAAGACCTTCAGGATCCAATATATATTATATATATATATATATATATATATATATATATATATATCACCAGCATTCTTTGGTTTTTTCTTCTTCTGGTTTTACCAAACTTTTAATTCAAACATTCTTCCAAACAAGTAGAGCGAGAAGCATTTTTCTACACACACTTCTTTAAGTTAGCCATTAGTCTCCTTGTCTAATTATTTATATATAAAATGAGAAGGAAAAGTTAATCCAATCCTCTCGCTTCTTGTCTAAGTCTTTGTTAGATAGTTCTACGTACATTACTTAAAATGTAGAGGTCTTGGGTCTTAATTATATTGTAGTGTTTTTTATTACTAATCGATTTTGACTTAAACTTTAACATGGTATCCGTTACTATTTCTATTACATCCGTCGTTATATCTGCATGTATAGTGATGGATGTGTTAATCAGTCATTAAATCTCTATATCGTGATGTGTCTTACAGTGATAAATGTATAAGTTTAATTTATAGTAATAGATTTGTCTATCACTAAAGATTGATTTTTTTGTAGTGATCATTTGTTGACGTAGAACCCTGCCTTAAACTTTAAAAGTATTATCTTTAATTTTTGGATATATACAATGGATGATAGCTACTGAAATCCCATTTCTGATTCGGTGAAGGACGCATCAAGAGAAGAAGAATTAAGCACAATATTATTTCAGTATTTTTTTGTATTCTTTTTGGTATTTTTCATCGGTCATTAGTTAAATAGCACAATATCTTTCTGATGATGATTGAATAGCACCGTATTGAGGACCTTGCGTTCAAAGTAAGAAAGACGACCCGTTGAAGAAGTAGATCAGGACAATATTGATGCATCAAGTGGATTCTGGAGAGATTTAGTAACTATATTAATTCAACATATGATACATCGATATCTCTAGCTTCCATCTTCAATCTTTAGGTGAGATGAGATAAAATAAAAAATTAATATAAAACAAATCATTTCTCACGAAATAAATATATATAGTTGTGAATTTTACCATATTAAAATCAATTGACAAATGACAAAGGATAGGTCACAGTTCTACTTATCTTTTCTATTGTAGGACTATTTTTCTCAACAATAGTAATAGAAAAATCTCAGTTTCTCAACAATTAATTAATTGTGATTTTTTGCAAAGAGTAGAAGTTGGTGATGGATTTAAATTGAAATAAACGAAGTTTTATGAAAGGTAGATAAATTCAATTTGAATTGCTAATATTTAATAAAATTTGTCTGAACGTGTAAATTAAACTTGGATGACAAATTAAAATTTTCTGCTTCTATTTTTTGTCATTAATTCGTCTTTTTCATTTTATTATGTATATATATTGGAAATGCCTGTTCGATCACCATGTGTTTTAATTTGTCAGAAAAAAAATTGTCTAAACAATACATTAATCAAGGAATTATAAACTGTAACACATCTTCTATATATTCCACCTGCTAATATGTTTATTGAAGTTGTTTAATTTGTTTCCCATCTCATTCATATTCATGGGCGTGTTTTCCTTTTATTGCTGAAACTTACATAAGAAAGTGACTAGCTAATTAACATATATTCCTGGTCGTTGTAGTTGTTCTTGTTCTTTTTCTCTTAAATCTTCCTTGGTATGAATGGAATGCTTGTCCTAGCTAGGGTTGTTATTAATTATTGTTCCTTTTCTTATTCTCCTCCTTTCAAATCTCCTCCTTATTTTAATTACTGGTTTAGCAGAAAAGCTATGTATGTCTTGGCAAAAAAGAATCAATATATGCTTAATAATTGCTAAAGATTAGGTCCGAAATCATCGATCCATGCACTTTTATTGAATCTTTAAGGGCCAGTACAAAAACAACCCATACCCGAAGTATATATATATGGGGATTCTAATATCCTTAATTATCCCTTATCTATGCAATTAATATATGGGATGATATAACAATTAGGTAATTATATTCAACCCGTGTTAGCTAGCATTAACAGAGCTGGCGTGTAATGACTGCCCGATTTACAGGCTTATCAATAATTAGCTCCATCAACATTATTGCATGTACGTACAATGAGAGTTGTTGGATCTACTATATACGCACTAGCTAGATGCATGGCTCTTCAATTAAGAAGGCCTTGGAGCTGCAGTTTAATTTGAGATGAAGACTGTGATGGTCCTAATTAACAACGTACAGGAGCTCCTAGCTAGACATCCAAAAAATTTTATGAGAGGTAGTGATCGATCGATGTTCGTTTGAAATATATATAATTAACATATATATAATTGATTATTAATAGATTTGCACGTACTTCATATTTTTTTAAAAAAGGTCGAATTGATTTTGACCCTTCAACCCATTAACCTAGCTCCTCTGTATGGGTGGCGGTGGTAAGGAGTCAGCTCGTGCAAGGTGAAATATCGATGTTTTATTTCCATTTGCGTTGGATAACTGACCACGAAGGTGGGGTTCATAAAAAAAATACGGCGTGCAATAAAATAGCAACCACTCTCTCTCTCTGTGTGCGTGTGTGGACGCAGATGTGGCCTCTCAACACACGGAAACTGCCCTCACTGAATATATACTTGCGTCGGGGGGGTGAAGAGGTGCAGAAAGAAAAGGTGCCCAGCTCGATCCCTTCCCAAGTTGAAGTAGTCGATCGATCGATCGATCGTCGGGTTCCTCGGCCACGGGAGGATTGCATGGACACGGTGCAGTGGCCTCAGGTTAATTCACAGTCGAAGAAGATCGATCTCGTAATTCCATCCACATCATTTTTATAGATATATGTATATGTATACACACACATATGTATGTGCTGAATTAATTTCCTCATGAACACCTGCTCGATCTTGCCTTTTCCCTTTTTCTGGGCCGGCGTGGTGCTCGCTTAATTATTTCCAGTAATTTGACATATGGAAGAGGATCGATCGATGACCCTCTTTTTCTAAAGAGAGATCTTCTCTCCGGCCGTGATCAAGTAAGTGCACACTTAATTAATCCGTCTTCCAGTACAGAAAACCTTCGCGGCTCACACTCACCTTCCTTTTCTCCCCCTTTAATGCTTGTGTGCAATAAAGCGAGCTGCAGTTCAAAAAGCGATCGATTTGGGTTCTTGTGCACTGCAAAGTGTATAATCCTCCTCCTTAGGAGAAAAGTGGTTTGTGGTGGTAGCAGTAGCTAGTCTGCCTCTCTCTTTATTTTCTGGCCGGCTGTTGTTGTGCTGCCTTTTGTGTGTCTGATAGGTCTTATTTCCTTCTTGGTTCAAGTTATACATAAAGGAGCCACTTTAATCTGCTCTCTCTTTCTTTTCAGTTTTCTTTTCCATTCGCTAGCTATATATGATTCTATGGTCGGCGTTAACGTTATTGATCGATGGTGTTGTCCAGCTCTAGCTCTCTTCTTCGATCGCGGGCGTGCATGATGGGGCTTGTTCTTGCAGGAGATGATGCTGTCCAAGCCGCCGCCTCCTACTCCTCATCCTGTGGACGACATGGTGTCGTCGTCGACGACGTCTTCTACAAGGCCACTACCGTCACCGCAGCTGGTGGTGGACGAGAGGAGGGCGAGGCCACAGAAGGAGCATGCTCTCAACTGCCCAAGGTGCAACTCCAACAACACCAAGTTCTGCTACTACAACAATTACAGCCTCACACAACCGAGGTACTTCTGCAAGACTTGCCGGAGGTATTGGACCGAAGGTGGTTCCCTTCGGAACGTCCCCGTGGGCGGAGGCTCCAGGAAAAACAAGCGATCATCAGCTTCTTCATCGTCATCATCATCATCATCGGTAGCAGCAGCAGCAGCGTTAATGACAAATAATGCTAATTCTTTCGCCACCTCCTCCCTTCTTGAGGCTCCACCGAAGAAAGTTGCATCTGATCATCTCATGCCTACTGCTGCCATCTCCCCCCCCACCTCGACCTCCACACACAACCCTAAATTCCACGAAGGTCGTGATCTGAACCTGGGCTTCCCACACCCAAATCCCTACCTAGATGGTGAGTTCCGGAGCCCCCACTCCATGAACGCCAGCAGCGCAAATAACGGCAACCTATCAACATGTTCGTCGTCTTCCTCTCCTGCGATGGAGCTGCTGAGTGGCAATGGGGTCTCTTCGAGAGGCTTCGTCATGAACCCTTTCCTTCCATTAATGCCCACCGTACACGACTGCAGCGCAGCTAGTTACCCACCCGGCGGTTTCGGCCTGCAAGAACTCAGATCCGCCGCCACCCTCAATTTCCCTGTGGGTGGGGTTGGTGGATTGAACGCCTACGGTCAGAACAGCATGCGGGAGGCACAGGAGGGTGGAGGAAGGGCGCCGTTCCCCTTCGAGGACCTGAGGCAGCAGGTGCCATCCAACCCTACTCCGCAGTTGGAGCAGAACAAGGGACAAGGTGGAGATTCTTGTGCGGGGTTTTGGAACGGAGTTATGGGTGGTGGGTCGTCGTGGTAATTAGATTTTGAAGAACCCATGAACAGCAGCATCAAGGATCGAGCTAGCGGAATCAAACAATATCGCTGGCTAGCTAGCTGCAGTTAATCTTCTTCGATCGATCTCCGTCTTTCTTGGCCATGGTTTTCGGTTTTTCTTAATCTTGGAGGGAGCAATTAAGCTGGGACTACCACCTAGTACTTGCATTATTTTCCAGGTCTTTTTTAGCTCATCTGCCTCCCTTGTTTGATTACTGTGCACACGTGAAGCCTTTAATTTAGGTTTTGCTTTGAAGTCTGTCTTTGAAATATCATTACCATACAGATGCAACAGTAGTATTAATTACTAGTCTGCCTGCCGTGTCATATATATATATATAGCAGTCAAGACTCAAGTGAAAATCCTCTAAATTTATCGATCGAGCTACAATGGCCTGCATATATATATATACACACACATATGCCTTTAATTACCCGTCTAATTAAAAAGACATTGTGGTGGGCATGTGTTAGCTAGAATTGTGCTGATTTGGAAATCATCTATATATATGTATCATCAGATTTAATTTTTCAACCATATATATATATATATATGTGGATTCTACGTGGTTAGAAAACAAGAGGAGAAGACAAGCACTAGTGTGTGTTGTTCACGTTCATACCTGTGTATATATATATATTGAATGCTGGTTATTTCGATTCCTTCTTGCCATCATTTCCATCTGAAGCATTCATTCACCGAGACGTCGTGTCTCGTCATGCCCGAAGAGATTCTTTCGGCTGTGAACTGTGAGGGCATTGGTGGGGCCGAGGAGCGGACAACTGATCGCCACCGCAGCTCTTCGTATTAGAATACGTTCGTAGAATAATTTTAGAAGTTAAATAAAATTAAAAATAAATTAAATTAATTTTATGAATATACTTAAAATTTTATAATAATTAATAGGATAAAAATTTATATATTAAAATTTGTATAATAATAGTAACATTAAAAGTAATTTTAAATTTTTTTTTAAAAAAAAGCTTGTGAGCGATACCTTAATTCCTTGACTTTCACACGCATGATCTTTTCATATTTTAATTTTTTTTTAAAAGTCACTTCGATTTTCTTCTTAATTGCATGTGAATTAAAGGTCTCAAAATTAATTCAATACTTTTCTGTTAAATTTTAACCGTAGATTAATTCTTAAGTAAAAATATAATAATGAATATACCTCGGATTAATATTAATATTTAATATATATATATATATGATAGATTATAATATAATTAGTTCACTATTAATTATATTTTAATTTAATTTTTTAAAATTTAAAATATATAGTAATAACAAGGGTGGATACAACAAAGTGATTTGTGAACACACACACATATATAGTACGTGTGTTGAAATATGATCGAATTAATGATATGAAAATAATACAAAATGTTTTGTAAATATTACGAAAATATATAACTTCAATTGATGTGAAAGTTTTGTAAAAACTGAAATTAAGTTTGAGAATTAAAAACATGATCAGAAGACGTGAGAATGAAAATTATATCATTTATATGTGGACAAAAGAAGAAAAATATATAAAAATAGTATCCTATGGATATATATATATATATATTGGTTATATATAAATGGTTATATATATATATATATATATTGGTTATATATAAATGGTTATATATATATATATATATTGGTTATATATATATATATATATCATGAGGACTTGGGTCTAGTGCACATGCTACTCGCTCATGCTTGGTTTTATAAAAATTGATTTACCAGGAAGTGCTTGTGCTTAGTATTATAATATTTAAATTTGATGTTGTGAAGATCGATCATATATATTTAATTGGCCTTATAAGAATTGATATGGATCTTTGTATCCTAATATTTGAAACCAGTGTCATGAAGATTTATTATCATATGAACTTAATTAATATTATGATCATGCGTATACATGCGATTAATTATTTGATGATTTACAAAACACTATTTATGTTAAATTTGCCTCTAATTCGTGATTTTAGTGTTCAAAGTGAAGAGTTCTAACCATTACTAGACTGAATTAGAAAAGATAAAACATATTTGCATTTTAAAAAGCACATTTCAACAATTTCGAAAGACTAAGAATGGATCTTCCGAACCTTAATTAGCCTGCAATTTTCTTCATATATACATGTATAGGAAACCTAGCCTCTTTCTTAAAGATGTCAGCTAATATGTATGTTACTTTAATAATAATGCTATAGCTAATTCAAAACCAAAGATGCTAATTAAATAAAAAAATCAAGTTCCTAGTTTCTTTTAAAGAACTGTCTTATTTTCATTTGTTGGCTCTAAATAATCATTTCCAAGTAGGCTTATAACTATGCATGCATGTACTAAACCGTATTAATTGCATCTCTTTGTAAAGAACAAACAATAGCATATTGCAAAAGTAAGAAGGGAATATAATGTTGAAAGTTTCACATGGAAGAATGTTTAGTGAAGACCTAGCTAGCTAGGTTGATATTATATGATGAATCTCGTTATTAATTAATTCATTACCAATCGATGCCGAGACCTAATATTCCATATAGTGTATACATTCACCTATGATATGTTCGTAAACTTGAGATAAGCTGTAAGTGAGTGTATACATAGAAAGTCTCGTATCAAAAAATGTAAAGACTAAGTAGTTTATGCGTATTTGTTAAGTTAGTAATGAGAAAGGTTTTGCTAATTTGCATTTAAAAATCAAAAAGTAAAAACAGATTCAAAATTAAAAAAATAACCAATATTCATGGAATCGAATGGGTCATTTGGTAATAACGTGTTTGAATTTTGAACGAAAATTGGAAGTTAAATCTTATTATTAAATAGAATTAAATTTTACTAAGATATAAATTTATATAATAATAATAATATATAAAAATTTATACAAAATTAAAATTAAAACTAAAAAAATAGTTGATATTGATATATTACCTTGAGGGGAGGAAAGCAAGTGAAGAGCTGAGGTCCACCTGCCGGCCACTGGTCCGTCGCTTTTGATGGCATGTGGGCTCGAGCAGGCGGAGCCGGTAGACTTCATTGACCACCCAAATGGAAATCATCATTCATCTCACTTGCCTCAACCAAAAGCTTTAGATCCCACCGAATCATCTTCCCATCACTCCCCAGCCTCTCTCTGCCTGCGATGTATACGGTAGTAAGAATAATAATAATAATATGCACGCTGCCTTGCCTTACATGTAACATGATGATGGGGGCGGCGTCCTGCCTGCAGCCTGCTTTTTATGACAGGCGGTCCACTTAACTCTGGACTGTACTGGCCTCCTTTTTTTAAACGTACACACACATGCAGAGCTGTGGCAGTGGGTGTGGTGGATGCACCCAAAACATTCTCCCTGGGATTAGAGCCGCAACTGTTGTCGTCACCTTCAAGGCTTCAAGCTCGAAGCGACGAAGCTCCCCGGTCCTGATCTAGCGGTCCTCTTTTTTTTAATTTTGATGCTGTTGCACGGCAACAACTAAGCACAGGCCCCCCCCCGCCTTTGAACTTTGACTTAAGCCCTAACGTGACGCCTGAACATATATCGATCTATATATATTTCAACACGTGGCATAGATCAAAGAAGAGAAGATTCAAGTGGACTCGTGGACATTTGCTTGCTGGACAAAACACAAAATTGACGAGGAAATTAACAAGTGATACATTAATCCTACATTAGTTAAATGCCGGTATTTAATTGTCTGGTACCAGGCAAATATGGATCACTTCTAGCAAGTACATAACAACTTTAATTTTTGAAATTGAACGTCGACCTTGATTTTTGAATCTAGCTATTAGATCACTTCTCGATCTCTTCCAGCACTTAACCACATGCACTATCAACGTTTTCTTGAACATGGTTGATGAAAAGCCGATTAATGTTGCATTTGGTTCTAGGTGGACTCGATCTGTCGGTTAAGTTGTTGGTTAACTCTTAATTACAACCGTGCATACATTAATTCTCAAAGATCGAAAAATAAAAAAACCCACTGGTGTACGTTCATGCAGATGATCGACAACATGTACGTGTTTCTAAATTCGATCTAATTAATGATCACTATATTGATTGCACCCCATCTGGTGCCAAAACGATCGTCTCGTATAAATGAAAATTTGGGCACAAAATTCCACTTGACTATATATAAACGATTATATAATTCGATCTTCCATCTAAACCCTAGCGGTTTTCTCGATCCCCTAATTCCTTTTCTCTGGTTGCTTCGATCTGTCCTCATTCTTCTTCCTCCCTCTCCAATCCATCTCGATCGCATGCGGTCGTTTCCCTCCGCGCGCTCCCTGAGCACGACGTCGGTCTTCTTGACATTGGAGATCTCTTGCACGTACCAGGCCGCGTGCCGTAGCCGTCGCACGTCCCCACGGCCGGCCTCAGGCCTCCATCTTCTCAGCTCTTAATTTGTTCTAATTAAAGCCCTCAACGTCGCACGTCCCCACGGCCGGCCTCAGGCCTCCATCTTCTCAGCTCTTAATTTGTTCTAATTAAAGCCCTCAACGTCGCACGTCCCCACGGCCGGCCTCGGTCATGGTAATAATTTCAATTGTGACTTGAACATGGTTATTCACGGCTGTTCGATCAACTCTTAAGCCAGTAGGAATTCAATTCTTACATTTCAATTCTTTTCATTGTTGCGTGCATCAGTGCGCACAGGTATAATTAAACGTGTGATTGACCACAACCACTCATGGGAACCGGTAGACCGGGCTACGGGTTAAGTCAACGTGTATAGACTTGACCCAACAGCCTCGACACGATTACTCGTTAGATCATATTAAAATGGTTGTATATTATATAACAGTACTTCATGCTGCGTCGTCTGATGGTATGGTTCTAGAAGCCGAAACATTTTTGAGGTTTTTTCTTTCATCTTACGAATGGAAGTAGTAATATATTCTAGTTGATCTTACCTTATATTGTTCGAAAATTAAGGCATGCATGTATTGTATGGAAGGTTATGCGGTAGCATCCGTAGCAGCAAAACTTATGCACGCTTAATTAATTTTTAGAATATTAATTGCATGTCTTTCTTATTCATTAATCGATCAGGGAAGCTCTAGACGGCAATATATGGTAAAATTGTATTGTTAGTGTTCAGTTTTAGACGTCAAATACGTTATTTAATGACATCCATGAAAAATTTACTATTCAAAGTAGATTAAATAATTAATTATTCGAAGTTAATTGAATTGTACATATTTCTCAGTCAACAGTGTGTTTTTTCCAATTGATTCGGTAAGTACTCCGGCCGCCTCGCAGCGTCGTCAATTGATCTCTTGACGTTTAATTTGTTGCCCCCACCATCTTCTTTGATTTGGAGCCACACCGAATCTTAATTACATCACGCTATTGATCGATGTGAGACTTTTCTAATCCAACAAGCTAGTACTCCAGATGTATTCTTTTAGCGTACAATTAAGTATAAGACACTTTCTCTTCTTCACGTTATTTTATTTTGGAGAAGTACAGAATAGTACTGATTCATTGCT
>JAMKPZ010003540.1:0-34368 GCA_024699675.1 Amphibolis antarctica
AAAATTACAGATAAATTATAATTTTTTTAACAATTAAATTAACAATATATTAAAGTAATACAGATGTGAATTATAAGAGATTAAGTAGAAAAATTAGGAATTGTTCACTTGAGGAATTTGTCAATGGTAATTTTTACATGTGAAAGTGATAGTTAAATAGTTTTTATTTTGTTTTTTGTGTTATATAATTTTCAATTTTTTTGTTTTTCCTGAAAGATTTGATTTTTATTCTTTTTCTTTTCTAAATTTTCTCACACAAACATTGAATTTTTTATTAAAAAGTTTTCAATTTATTCATGAAACATGAATCTTTAGAAAATTATAATTTTAACATTGTAAAAAATAAAAGATCATATTCAAAACTTTAAAATTACAGATAAATTATAATTTTTTTAACAATTAAATTAACAATATATTAAAGTAATACAGATGTGAATTATAAGAGATTAAGTAGAAAAATTAGGAATTGTTCACTTGAGGAATTTGTCAATGGTAATTTTTACATGTGAAAGTGATAGTTAAATAGTTTTTATTTTGTTTTTTGTGTTATATAATTTTCAATTTTTTTGTTTTTCCTGAAAGATTTGATTTTTATTCTTTTTCTTTTCTAAATTTTCTCACACAAACATTGAATTTTTTATTAAAAAGTTTTCAATTTATTCATGAAACATGAATCTTTAGAAAATTATAATTTTAACATTGTAAAAAATAAAAGATCATATTCAAAACTTTAAAATTACAGATAAATTATAATTTTTTTAACAATTAAATTAACAATATATTAAAGTAATACAGATGTGAATTATAAGAGATTAAGTAGAAAAATTAGGCAAAAAAATAAACAATAGACAAAAAATAAAGATAAATTATAAGGGAGTTTTTTTTTTTAAGAAATCCTTACCCTAATTTTATTCACTAGACGACGAGTAGGTGTCTGCCAACCAAAAATCAATGTATAAAAAGTGAGTAGACTAAATCAAAACCCCACCAAGAGAGAAATCAAACATAACAACACCAAAGACCAAATGTATAGAAGGTAAAAAGGATTAGACCAAAACCTTAATAAGAAAAATGTAAGTGACAACAACACCATTAAAGCAAGGAACATGCAATCAAAATAACACTACAGTGAAGGAGACTAGGCCACGAAGATGCCTCCAAGCATCTTAATTGCGAAAGTTTGAAATGCCTCATGCATGTTGGAATCTGTCATTCACTCGCTTGTACATTTGACTTCTCCGATGTAATGGAAGAGAAAAAGAGAAAGAAAACAAATACGTACAACACAAGGTTTAATGTGATTCAATAACTTACCTACTCTACGGAGTGATAGTGGGACTCTTGTTGTTTCAACTCTTTAACTTTCGATGTATACAAGTGTCGACTTACAATTATTGTGGCAACTCCTTCCTACTACACACGCAGTCTCTACTCACACCACTCACGCTGTCGCTCTCCTAGGGTTACAACATGTCTTATTTATGAAGCGACACATCAAACTCTAAGTGGACAAGCAATTATGGTCGTCGATCTGGATCCATTATCAATAGATTTGATGTGGAGTTAACCAATGATTGCATCACAGTGGCTGCCCTTCAATTCAATGGTCAGTCGGATGCCTCCAGCAGTCGACCGACCAATCCTCTAGCTGCTCTATGCTTTTGCCAACGGCTAGCCGTAACATTACAGATTTTAGTTTACAGCTAGTCGTAACACTATAAACTTTAGTCTACAGCCAGCTGTAGCACTAAAGACTTTATGTCTATGCTTGTCATTCGCAAGTCACGTCCGGTTCCTCAATTGGCTGTCGATCTTCCAACTAGTTGGACCTACAATTACCCTACAGTCTCTGCCAGTCCACAACATTCTAGTTGGCCATTGGTGTTGGCTGTCGTCTTTCATCCACCAACTATCGCCTGACTTTACCTTCATCAAGAGTCAGGCTCCACACCACAAACCCCAACAATGCATTGATTAATCACCTCATTCTATGCTCGATAATTGGATTATAAGGGTGTATTTGAAGATAGTTTTTTTTAGTTTTGAGAGTTAGAATTAAAGTTGAAACTGGTTTCACAAATGGAGTTGAAATTATATGGTAATTTGAGTGATAAATGTTTATATATTAGAATTTATGTAGTAATAATGATGTTGATAGTGATTTTGAAAATTAGAAGAAATTGAAAATAAATAGAGCTTAAAATGATTTTGTGGGTTGGTGAGCTTGTGGATGAAAACAAATGAAACCTAACAAGTTTAGTGATAGATAGTTTGTAATTAGATAGGTGAAAAGATTTGATTTTTGTTGTTTTTCTTTTCTAAATTTTCCTACACAAACATGGGAATTTTTTTTAAAAAGTTTTCAATTTATTTATGAAACATGGATCTTTAGAAAATTATAATGTTAACATTGCAAAAAATAAAATATCATATTCAAAACTTTAAAATTACAGATAAATTATAATTTTTTTAACAAGTAAATTAACAATATATTAAAGTAACACAGATGTGAATTATAAGAGATTAGGCAGAAAAAGTAGGCAAAAAAATAAACAACAGACAAAAAATAAAGATAAATTATAAGGGAGTTTGTGTACTTTAAAAATGCTACAAAATGAATTTTTTTTTAAATTTTAGATTTTTATGTATTTGTGTATTTTAAAAAATATAAAAAAATTTAATTTTTTTTTATCATTATTAATATAAATTTTTTCAATCATTTCTTATTTAGATCCGAAAATTTTTTTGTAGTTAACAAAAATTTCATTATTATGACCTTATACTTATTGTTCAACCTCTTTTAATCATTGTTAGATTAGTAATTATACGAAAAATATGAAATTATATTTAAAATATTAAAATATAAAATATTTATATATTTTTTAAAATTTCTATTATATACAAAAATAATTATAAATTGTTTTATATTTTTTTATTTTTTTATTTTTTTGGATTATACATTTTTCATTTCTGTGGATCCGTTCCTGCCTACAGTATAAATAGTTTTGCCCTTGTGTCATGCTCCCCTGTCCTCTCCTTCCCAAGTTTCCGATGTTTTTCCGCCGACCTTCCATTTCCGTCTTCCTCGGAAAGCTCCCACCCCTTCGGTGGTTCGCCTCCCCTTGTTACGAACCGAGCACCATTTCCGGCCCTGGCAATCTCTCCTCCTCCTCCTCCTGTTCCTTGCTTTTTCCAGTATCCGGAAGGACATCCCCTTACACCGCCCCTCGTCTCCCCAAAACGAAGAAATCCGAATTTGACATAGACATATTCTTCAGAATCGTACTCCTAGGCCAGACCGGTAGCTTTCTTGCTTTTTGTTACTCAAAGATATCTGTTTTCTGGATTTTCTTTCACTATTGACTTCAAAAAATGATTGGCAATCATTCATGCAGCACTTTTTTTGGGGGTAAATCTTAGGAATAGTCATGTTATGGCTGATGATGGGTCCATGGCTGAGCTGGTTCCCAATAGTGACGGCGAGGACGCGTTTGTGACTGGTCTCCGTAAGATTGAAGATGGTTCGGTAGTCTCAAACATTCACACTGTTAAATGGAGGATTTTTACCGACAATGGAAGGAGCTTGTTTCTGCAGGTCTTTTGTAGCTTTTGTATTGTTATACCTTTTCATTGAGATTTTAGGTCGTGTTTGGAAATACTTTTTTTTATACCGGTTTATTTTGAAAGAAGTCATTATTCAATAAATGTTTTTAAATGCGTTCCAAATAGTCACTTAACTGTTCATTTAATGGCCTATTTAATAAAGTATTCTCAAATTGCGTATTCAGTAAGTTTCATTTTAATAAGCATTTGCGCTTAGGCTTCACAGTCACTTCTGAAAGCATGCTTGTTAATCACTTGGAAGAGTTACTTCTTCTCTTTGGCTCTCAGGGAAAACTTGGTGAAGCTGAGAGATACTTCATCTTAGCTTTACAAGAGGCGAAAGAGGGTTTTGGGGATATGGATGCGCATGTTGCCTCTTCTTACAATAATCTCGTATGTGCTCCTTTCTTACTGTTTCAATTCTCAGGTGATGTACCCACAAGAGTATGCTTGTTTGTCAAATCTTTAGCTTGAAATTGTGTAGCACTTGTTCAGGAAAATGTAAAGAATGTGGCTTTTCTTAACTAGTTCTTGATATTTGGTTGGTACAATCCTTGTCTTGGTTGTCTAAAGTCAAGCATTCAATACTTGTGGAGAAGGACATCTAACCATATAGGGGTCATTTGCAAATTTAAATTGTAAGTTTGAATTTAAAGGAAGAATCTATGTATTATATTAATAGAAGAGGAAAACCATGAATCTAATCACAACTACCAATTGTAAATCTCGTTGTTATTCCACAAGTATGTTCTCATTTGTCACTGGATCCCATTTTTATCCATGTGTTTTTTCTCCTTTATGTTCCCTTAAGGTCCATTTGTGTATGTCAAAAATTTAGGAAAAGAAAAATTAGGAAATAAATTTTTTTTAGGATTATTTGTGCACGTTGTAGAAATTTTGGAAAATTAATTTAATAAAATTTATAATTTTTTTATATTTTAACATTTCAAATATAATTTTATATTTTCCTTGTGGTTACAAATTTAGCAATGACCAGGGTTTTTTTTCTTAGTTAGAAGGTTGGACAAGATGTATGAGGTCAGAAAAAGTATGTTGTGATGAAATTTTTGTTAATTGTAAGAATTATTTTTGACTTAATAGGTGGGAAATGGTAGAAAAAATTTATACTTGTAGTGATAGAAAAATTTAAATTTTTTTAAAATTACAAACACTTGAAATCTGGAATTTTTTTTAAATTTTTTATTTTTCAAGATTTTCGACATACACAAACTCTCCTTTAAGCATATGAGAAAAAAAGAGATGCTCTCTTCATTTTTTTTTTGAAAATTTTAAGATTTTTCATGTTTTTAATGCACATTTGACTAATATATGCTTATCAATTTTATTTATTTCTTTTCCCTTTTTGCTTCCATTTTTTAATTTAAAATCCATTTTCCAAAATCTTAAATATGTATATAAACCATATGTAATATTGCATGTACGTTTCAATAGTTTAATCTTAGATAAGTGAAAAGCATATTATAATCTTTTTACCAATCTACCACTTCCTAGAAAGGGCATATAACTGGTTCTATCATATTTTCCCTCTTTCCTCCTTTTACTCGTATTTCTCTTTTAATCAAAATCTCAAATTCGTTTTATAAATTCTAAATTTATTTTCTTACTAGATGTAGTAGTGCATGTATTTTTTACTAGTATCAATAATTTCACGTGCATTTTCATTCACTTAATCACGTGTACTGCATTAGGTGTTCAGTTGTGTCAGCCAGGGCAGGACCTTACTACTGTACTCCTGAAATCTTGGGGTTCATGCCTTTTGCTATCTTCTTAGAATTTTTATTGTATCTTCACTATTTGAGCTGTTAATATAGCTTTTGCACTTATTTCTCAAAAGTATTATGATATTAGACGACAAACCTTGTTAGAAAGTAAAGACCAAAACCAATGAACTAGCATAAAAGCAAGCAACCCCATCATTTCTATTATTATTGTTTCGTGCACCAATTTTCAATGATTTCTTCTTAAGGACTGCAATATATATATAATGCAAATGAAGTTAAACTCGCCTAAACATTTCTCTTTCTTTTACAAGATATACAGAAGCAAGTTTGGAGAGCGTTGTTGACACTTAGATTGTTGGAATTCTAGCACATGCCCACAAAGCAATAAAATGATGCTTGCTAACTTACTGTTTGTTTGTCACATGCAGAGAATCTTTGTAGCTTTTGTATAAGATTATTATCCATTCATGTCGTTTATGGCGTTGCAGGCTGAAATATATAGGGTTCAAAAATCATTTGAAAGGGCTGAGCCATTGTATCTAGATGCTATAAAGATTTTAGAGGAGTCATTTGGCCCTGAGGATGTACGGTATATAACATTATATTAGTCCCTTGTTTATCTTGCATTCAATTGATTCAAAATTTGTGGATTACTAGAATACCATGTAATTTATAATTTATCTTAGGAGTCAATTGGTAATGATTTTTTTAGCCATAGTGTTTCTCAAAAAAGTGTTAAAAAATTGGTTGAAGGAGATTTTTGGTTCAACATTTTTTTATCAAAATATTGGGTAAAAATGCTAGTGTTGTTAAAACGCATGCTGTTTTTTCGTATGATTTTGTAACAAATTTTACTGAAAATAGTGTATTTAAATACACAAACTCTTATTGTTAGAAAAATTGTTACCAAATTTGTACTTTGTTTAGGGAAAGAGTGCAAGTATTGGCAAAATGATAGAGTTACTCTATTGTGAATTAGAGCCCAAGGCCAAGAGTCCAGATTCTACAAAACAATATATTAAAGAAAAGAGGTTGAGCTTGTTATTGTTGTTGGTTCATTGATCTTCACTGGAAAAGCTTCTGTTTCTGTAGCACCTCCTTTGTTCCCATTGATAATTGAAAGTCTTTAAAGGATCAATAGTGTCTTCCATGGGTATTGCTTCTGGCACGGCTTTGTCTTTGCCCAGGTCATTGCAGCAGGTAAATTAGGAGATCTTTGGAATGGGGATGTCTTCATCCACAATCATCAGTACCTCTTAGTCTTGTACTATTGACTAACCATGATAGAATAACATAATCATTAGCAAGCTAGTTGTTATAGTCCTTGTCTTTGATGTTTGGGAGATCATTGGTGAGATGGCTAACTTTTTGGTGAGTGATTATAAAATTCTCGAATGCTTGTTTCCACAGAAGATAGTTTTTCTTAGCAAGTTTAACACTGGTAGTGGTCGATCCTTTCACCAGATCTCCAATGGTTGCCATGATCATGTTTACAATGTAAAAATAGAGAAATTGGGTCTGAGCAGTCTTGCAAACTTTAGATCAGACTGAATGTGCGTTGACATGGCAAGAAGATGACACCACAAACCCTAGAAACTTGATCATTGATGTAGGCTATGAGATGCAGCTGATTACACCATGGAACAACCAAAAGCCAGCCAAACTGCTGCTGGTTGCCCCCTAAAGGAGGGTTTGGAGGTGGAGGAGAGACAAACTAGGGTTTAGAAGCAGGCCTCTCCAGTGGCAAAGGAGGTCACCAATCGGCCTGTTAGTGACTAGAGAGCTGGCAGGGGTGGTGTGAGGTTGATGGAGTTGAGGAGGGCAGTGATGGCTAAGGTTGGGTTTAACTTTACTCGAATACCAAGTGAAGGGGAAATACCATAATTGTTATTCCTAATCACACGGGGTTACACATATATTGCCTTAGGAGCCTTACATGGATATCTAATCACCTATATAACAATATAGCATAACATGCTTTTCAACGGTCAAGATAAGTCTAAGAGGCTGTGAATATTATTCTTCACTTGTATGCAGCAACTTTGAGTAGAGAGAAACGGTAGGATTTTGTAGGGCTTAGAGCATTGTGAAGCTTATTTCTTTTCAAAGATGGTGTCCAGTCTCGTCAATTTTCTTGGCAGGTGGGGATTGTGATGGCAGATGGTCCTATACTTAATAGATGTTTGGCACTTTGTGACTCTTGCCTTGGAGATCTAATCCCTGGAGTAACTTGCTTCAATTGCTATTTGTTTCGTCTCTGAAATCATCATTTTTTTCTGTTTTGTTTTGTGGTTTTTAGCCTTGCTGTAGGTTGTGCAGGCTTGCCACCCTTTTCTCAATTTTAATATATTCTCCATTGCCACTCAAAAAAATTCTAGAAAACAATATCTTTCCTGTTATGAAGGTAAGACTACATATAATTAGTTCCTTCCTAGATTCGTGTTGGTGAGCGCCAAATGTGTTGGGTTTTGTCCCTTATTAGTTTGGGGAAATCTAGCTTAGCATTTTTGTTTGTGGTGCAGGTGTACAGTGAATGAAAATGTTTGTTAATGTTCAAAATTAATGATTATTTATATCAAGAGATTTGAAGTATATTGGTTATAAATTTATATTTTAAAGAGGTGTTTGTGCACATAAAATTAAACTAAAATGAATTGACGAGAGTTCATTTTTTAAGGTTCGTTTGTGCATATTGAAAATTTGAGAAACTAAAATTTAGAAAATAAAAAAGGTAAAGGAAAATTAGGAAATAGAAAATTTTTTAGGACTATTTGTGTATGTTGCGGAAATTTTGGAAAATTAATTTTTTAAAAATTATAAATACTTTATATTTTAACATTTCAAACATAATTCTAC
This sequence comes from Amphibolis antarctica, assembly GCA_024699675.1. Classification (NCBI taxonomy): domain Eukaryota; kingdom Viridiplantae; phylum Streptophyta; class Magnoliopsida; order Alismatales; family Cymodoceaceae; genus Amphibolis; species Amphibolis antarctica. The sequence goes on from JAMKPZ010003540.1 coordinate 8,202, forward strand.
ATTTTTTTTGTGTGTAGCTATGAGTTTAGTGATGATTAAGAGAAGTTAAGTAAGATGTACGAAGTTAGGGGAGTGCATAATAATGAAATTTTTATTAATTGTAAGAATTTTTCTGACCTAATAGGTGAGAAATGATTTGAAAAATCTATAATTATAGTGATGGAAAAATTTAAAATTTTTCCACTTTTTTTTGGGATGCATAAACACCTGAAAATTTAGAAATTTTTTCAAAATTTTCCTTTTCAAAAATTTCTAGGGGACACAAACCTTCATTATTGAATTGAGTAGAAATGATTTTAGTGAGGATATTTATGCACTTATCAGTATTGAACAAAATTGAAAATATAAGTGTTTGTATACACAAAAATTGAATAGAATTGAATTGAAAATAACTTATTTTCAATTCTTAGTATTCAATATAAAATAAATATTTATAAATATTTAATACACATTTAAATATTTTTTATAATTTTCAATTATAAATAATTTAAAAAATATTTTTTATTTAGAATTTTAAAAATAACTTATAATTGTTATACACTTTCTATGTATTGTGTCTAGATCTTTCAATATTATTTTTATCTATGTATTATTTTATTTTATACATATATATTAATTTTCTTTTTCCTCTTTTTTTTTTCTTTTTTACCCTTTTTTCCTTTTATTTCCTTTTCGTTTTTTTCTTTTCTCTTTTTTATCCCATCTTCTCCAACATTGGTGATGGAGTTCACGATGATTTGTCGAAGTAGGGGACTTCTAGAAAGGGGCCACTCGCATTAATGGTGGTCATTTATTTGGCCAGTTGTGCCAATTTGCTTGAACAAGAAAGGAGGTCATTGACCTAATGTTAGTAGTTAAGTACTAATTGAGAGGGGCAAGCGACCTTGATGGAGACACGCATTCGACAGAAATTTGATGGCTCATGATCACGGGAGATTTAGTGAGTGGAGACGTTGGTACATAGTTATGTGAGAACTACTAACGTTGTGTGAAACAATAAGTATGATCGATTTCTTTGCAATTCACAAGAGGGACGTGAAAATTCAATTCTCAACTCTACTCATAGGGGTTGAGATTCTCAACCCCTTTTTTTGCACAAATGCTTGAATTGGGCGGAATTGAATTCTTTCTAATTCAATTTTGCTTAATTCCAGTCGCACAAACATCCCCTATGTATACATTGTTAAGTCATGATATACTTCTATTTTTTTCTATCCACTGCTTTTCCATTCTCACCTGCTCATTTAATTTTACCCTCATCTTTGAATCGTGACGTTTGGGAGATTGTGAGGCTAATGAGGGAAAGCTTGTAGTAGTAGGCTTTGTTTGTTATGACTTGGAAGTTGTGTAGATTAGAATCTCAAGAATAATATTTCCATTTATAGAGGTTGGTCTATATACAATTGGAGCCTTTCCAGACCATAAATTGGTAGGAACCTTGGGCTATGAGTTTTATACCTTTCCTGATATTTGGGAGATTATCATTGAAAGCCACCTTGATTATCTTGCTGTTCTTATGCATTTTTTAAGAATAATATTGTATGGCTGCAATAATTCAAAAGTTTTTTGAGTTAGACAGCTTGACAATATGCAACTCCATTCTGAATGCATTACTTGGTCAGCCCATGTGAAATAGGAAATCTATATTTTTGTAGCTAAGTTGCTGTCATGATTATAATTGTTGCTACTTTTGGTGTTTCTGATATATGAGAAGATGCTACAGGAATTACCGTTGTTGGAAATTTAATGTAATGCTAATAAAGGATATACTTCATGTGGGGAATTATGTAAGATAACTACCTGTAAAGTGATTCTACAAAAAATTTCTATTTGTTGGATGTTAATGTGATGATGAGAACAGTGATGGTACTAGTGCTTCATCTTGGCCCTTATGATAGATAAGGGCATATTAGATTTAACCTTTGATCTTTTATGGTGTTCAGAAGCGTTGTTCATTATTGTAAGGCATACATCCCCACACTACGTCAGTGAAATTAAATATTCTTTGACATTGCAAGAATCTGTGAAAAGCCCATATGTTATTCTATTGGCGCTTCATCTAGGCCTTTATAATGGATTAGTGCATGCTGTATTTAGCCTATAGCCTTTTAAGGTGTCCAGAAACATTGTTCATTATTGCAGGCATGCATCCCACACAATATCTGAGAAAGTAAATATTCTTAGACATTGCAAGATTCAGTGAAAAGCCTATATATTATTTATTTTTCTTGATGCTATCAAGTATTTTTGTCAGGTTGATTGCTAACATGGAATGCTTGCATACCTATTTTGTTTATCTGTGGTTTGATAGTTATTTTATGTTTTATACACTTGTTTTTCTTTAAAAGGGTACTCTTGTATTTTATAGAGTTGGAGCTGCTCTTCACAATCTTGGACAATTTTATCTTCTTCAACGAAAGCTGGATGAAGCAAGAAAATGTTACGAGGTATTGTACATTTTGTCTGCCAATTTTACTTTAATTAAGATATAAACTATAAATTTGCCAATTCTCATATGTCTGAAAATATATATCTTTGCTCTCAACACTGCTAATTATCTAAACTACTAACTGGTAGTTTCACTTGTCTTTTACATGGTAATGTTTTTGTTCAAATATTCATGTTGAAGCATGCAATGTAAAATTGAAGCTACATATATTTGGAAAATAATGTTTCTTGGTCGATGAAACTGTTGGGACAATTTCATTTTTAGGATTGATATTTAGTTTGTCACGGGAGAGCATGGTGCAACAGTAAGGTTGCTTCCATTGTGACTTGGTCACAAGTTTGAATCTTAGAACATAATTTCTTCATATAAAGGGGTAAGTCTATGTATAATTGGATCCTTCTCAAACCCTACATTGGTGAGAGTCTTGTGTACTAAGTTTACCTTTTTTTAAGTTTGTCACAGATTCTATAATTAACGTCAATCTCAATCATCGGAGTAAGAATTGAATAATCTCCAAGGAAATCCTTAGCATGATCCATATGAGATAGTCTATGAAATAACTGAGAGAAAACATGTTCACTTTATGTGTATCAACCCTCATGGATAACAACTACTAGTTTTAGGGCAGTTCTTATTAATCTTAATGTGAAATGTGTGAGAACTGACAAGTGAACTTTTAGTAAGCCTAGATCAAGGAAATAATTCAGAATATAGTCATAGATCAAATAGTAAGTAAACTCTCCCTGCATTGATTGTGATGTTTAATGTTGCATTTAGTTAAAATTAGTCTGTGTTTGGCTATAACTATTGTACTACGTCAATTCTGCTAATCTTATCTATAGATTTATTTATGTGATACTTTGTCTTTGAGTTGTCACATTCCTTCTTTCCTGTAAGTATTTTGTATCTTTTTTTCGTAACTAAATGATAAATCTTACCATAACTTTGAAGATCTGTTATTTCTAACCGATTTTTTACCTTTTTGGCAGAGGGCACTTAAGGTATTCTCTTCTACCTTTTCTTCTCATACATCCTTTTGAAACGTTTAATGACTCATTCCAGTAAAAAAGGTATTTTCCCATTTTTTGATCAAAACTTTTCTATTTTGAACAATATCGATATATTTTTACTGGAAACTTTCAAAAGGTGTAAAAAGAATTGATTACACTAAGGCTTGAAAGCATAAATAAAAAACATGAAAATAACTAATTAGCCAACACTTTCATCATCCAAGTTGGGATGCAAAAAATTAACTCCTACCTGATCACGAAGGCATAAGTAACTCATTCTATCATCTTAACAATGATTTTATCATGAGTTAAGGTAATTGGCAATTAAATTTCCAATCTTGGAGACAGCCAAAAACTACCAGTTAATTGGCAGAGTCATCTATCAAAGATCTTCTCCCTGGTTGGCCTTGAGGCATCAAATCTGAAAACCTTTTTTTCTGAATTCTTTATTCCTTGCATTTTTTTTTGAATTTTTTGTTTTCAAAACATGAGGCATAATATATGCAGATAAAGGGACGGGTTCTAGGACATGGCCACACTGACTATGCTGATACAATCTATCACCTTGGAATGGTATTCTTTAGACCCAAATAAACTTATATATCCTTGATTTAGAAATTCAACTTGTGTCTTTTCGTCTTATCTTTCTTATGATGTATATTCTTACAATTATGTTTTAACTCAATGAAAGTGGAGCTTCTATGATTTGTGTTCTCTGGGTAATTCCTTTCTACTTTTGTCATTTGTATTGAATAACATAGATTCTTTGAGTGGTCATCTTTATTTTTGTTATATGCTAAAAGCAGTGCAAGTTCGTACATGAGGTTGTCTTTCTTATGTTGTATATTCTTTCAATATGTTTTAACTCAATAAAAGTGGAGCTTCTATGATTTGTGTTCTCTAGGTAATTCCTTTCTACATTTGTCATTTGTATTGAATAACATAGATTCTCTGAGTGGTCATCTTTATTTTTGTTATATGCTAAAAGCAGTGCAAGTTCGTACACGAGGTTGTCTTTCTTATGTTGTATATTCTTTCAATATGTTTTAACTCAATAAAAATGGAGCTTCTATGATTTGTGTTCTCTAGGTAAATTCCTCTCTACATTTGTCATTTGTTTTGAATAACTTAGATTCTCTGAGAGGTCATCTTCATTTTTGTTATATGCTAAAAGCAGTGCATGTTCATACATGAGGTTGTCTATCTTTCTTGTGATGTATATTCTTACAATATGTTTTAACTCAATGAAAGTGGTTGTCAAGGTAATTCCTTTCTATGTTTGTCATTTGTTACTAGATTCTCTGAGAGGTCATCTTCATTTTTGCTATGTGCTAAAAGTTAAATCCTTGAATTCTGACGTTTAGATATTACATATTGGTGTGCACATGTAGAGATAACAATGGACAACTGGACATTTTTTCATCCAAAATGTACATATCAATTAAATGGAATTAATAATTTGATCAGTTTGAAAATTGGAATCAGAACTTAAGTAAGATAAAATGACCATTCTTGCATAGATCATAACTTAAAGATCTATAAATCTAAGATGAAATCAGAAAATAAGATAAAATCAGTAAGGGAAATAGAAATCAAAGAAATGAGAAAAAATCTGAAATTACACTAAACTCTTGAACAACCTTATAAAAACACTTGGAATATGATCAAGGCTTGAACAAGAGAAATTATAAAAATACATTACAAGAAAGCTTCACAAAATGAAGTGTTAGTCTTGTTAGAGAGCATTTAAACATTCAAAGGAAATTAAAGGAGATCTAAAGGAAAAGATCATGTGGATATCTAATAGAGACAAGAAAGGAGAGTTGTAGGAGGTAAGTAGGTTGTAGAAGGTTTCTAGCTGTATCAATGAATTTCAGTCAAAATTTCAACTTTATCATCGAACTTTCCCCGATAAGGACCAAAATTATTGGAATTTCGTCCATACAAACCAAAATACCAAAATCTTCATTGAAAACTTGTTTGATATTGATAACCTTGGTTTATCGGATTAGTTAGCTAGAAAATCAATCTATATCGATGAAATTTTGTTGATATGTATCAATATGTGATTCCATAGTGGTTGCTTATTACCCTTTTTTCCACCTAAATATTGGTTGAAGTTATTTAAGAGAATAACAAGTACATGAGACTCGAGAAATAAGTTGAAAGTTATAAATAAAATATCGGAGTCGCCACCTTATTTTATTGGAAAACAAGGAAAACAAGATGAGAAAGAGAATGCACTCTTCAACCTAGGAATGAGATGTAAAATCTCTAAGAAAATCAAAATAAGAGGTCTGTTACTCAGAGATAATGAGTAAGGATCCAAGTTACTGGTGGTGAAGGTGTTAGGCACCTTCAACCAGTCCAACATAAGCTGGCTTCCTTACTATGATTGATGTACAAGCTAACTAAAATGTAGGGTGAACTGAAAGGGAAGATTTAGTTGTCTGATTAGGAGTTTTTCGACGTGCCCTAATCCAACTATTCCCAAAATGAAAAAGAAAGAGGCGGAAATCCGGATATGTTGGCGGACTTCCAACAAATCCATCTGGGAGTTGTACGTAGAGCTGTCAATCGTGTCGTGTCGTGCCGGCACAACACGATTTTTGTGTCGACATGGCCCACGCCGCCAATGGGCCAACCTAGGCACAGCCAAGATCGGCACGATTTTTTAATTAATTTATTATTTATTTAATTAACAAATAATAACATTCTTCTCGATACTCGACGTCGAGACCCGGCTACTGACCCAATGACTCGACGGTCGACCCAATGACCCGCACGACCCATTCATCCTCCTGTGCACATGACCGTTCACCCTGTCGGTTGCACGACCCAGCTTCTGGTCCAATGACTTGGTAGCCTGTCCCCCCCCGCTAGCCACACAACCCGTTTACCCCTCCTCTCGCGCACGTGACCGTTCACCTTGTTGGTCGCACGACCTGGCTTCCGCCCAATGACCTGGTGGCCTGTCTCCCCCATCGGCCACATGACCCGTTCACTCCCCTCCCGCGCATGTGACCGTTCACCCTGTCGGCTGCATGACTTGGCTGCAGGTCCAATGACCCGGTGACCCGTCCCCCTGCCTGCTAGCCACACGACCTGTTCACCCCCTTCTGCGCATGTGATCGTTCACCTTGCCGGCCGCACGACCTGGTGGTCGGCCCAATGTCCTGGTGGCCGATCCAATGACCTGACGGCTGGCCCAATGACTCGATGGTTGGCCCAATGACCCAACGGCCCGTCCCCTCGTCGACCACACGACCTGGCTGTCGGCCCAATGACCCGGCGACCCGTCCCCCCTGCCGGCCACACGACCTGTTCACTCCCCTCCTACGCATGCGACCGTTCACCCACCGGCCACACGACCTGTTCACCCCCCTCCCACATACGCGACTGTTCACTTGCCGGTTGCACGACCTGGTTGCCGGCCCAATGACCCGATAGCCTGTGCCACCCGCTGGCCACACGACCCGTTCACCCCCCTCCCGCCCACGCGACCGTTCACCCCGTTGGCCACATGACCCGACGACCGGTCCCCCCCCTCCCCTGCGACCTGGTGATCGTTCCCCCTACATGTCCTTCCCCCTCGCCCCCTCCGACAGCCCACCTCTCTCTTCGGCTCTTCTTCCTGGGACCTGGCGTCGTGACCTGGCTGTCAGTCCAATGACCCTGTGGTTGACCCAATGATCCAGTGGCCGACCCAGGTACAGTTCCCCATGCCGCCCTCCCGCGCATGCGACTGTTCACCTCGCCGACTGCACGACTTGGCTACCGGATGATTGAGGGTGATCTCGAGAGAGGAATAGGCTTCCCTTGGTCGAAGCCATGGACGACCAGGGGGATAGCCATCAATAAAAGATCCGTCTCCCCCTTTCCTATCGATGGGAAGGGGGGAGTGGACGACTAACCTGTGGGAAGGTTGGGCTGGGGTCGTCACCGACAAGCTCTCGTGCACGAAAGGTTAGTCGTGGATGAAGGTCAGAAATCGGACGGAGCAGGTGGTCAATGTTGGGTGCTGGGACGCTTGGACACTCAAGTAGCAATAGGATCCAGGAGTCGAACCCCTCCTTAGTGGCAATGGGAGGACTATTTATAGGCTAAGGTCGCGACGTTTCGCGAAGTTGGACCACTAGGCGTTGGAAGGTCAAGTGTTGCACGCGTTACGTCGGTTAGGTGACCTTTGAGATTATTGATTGATGCCGGTACTCTGGGCTAGAATTCCTCCTTTCTAGCTGGAATTCCACCTTATCTGCCGCAGAAGGTCGGTGTTTGCTGGCTCGTTGTAGCGATCTCTAATGCGTTCTTAAAATGATTGGTGTAATGGGGTGGAATTCCGCTCTGTTTATCAGAATTCCATCACTCCTGTCGTGGAAATCTGAAAACCTACACTAATGCGGTCAGCCGCTAAGGGATTGACCTCGTGTAGTGAATTTCCAAGCGTTCTTGAAATAACTGGCGTAAAGGGATGGAATTCTGCTCTATTCATCAGAATTCCGTCGCTCCTGTCATGGAAATCTGAAGACCTGCACTAGTGCGGTCAGCTGTTAAGGGACTGACCTCATGCAGTGAATTTCCAAGCGTTCTTGAAATAATTGGCACAAAGGGATGGAATTCCACTTTATTCATCGAAATTCTATCATTTCTACTACGGAAGACCGAAGATTTGTATTTGTGCAGTCAGTCACTTGGAGATTAGTTTCGCACCTTTGGGGGCATATCAAGTGGCTGGCGAGGCTAAACATCCGCCACATGGGTCGGAAATCCGCCCGCTTATCACCGAGCCTCTGGTCTTTTCTTGAACTCGGTCTCTTAATCGTACTACTTTTGGAAGTCACATCAGAAGTAGTGAGGGTCATGCTCGTACCACTGGAGAATCACTAGTGGTGGCCGCTTTGGGCCTGCCGACCGACTCGTAAAGTTTTATTCTATAGTCAGTCGTAACACTACGACCTTTACTCTACAGTTGGTCATAACATTATGATCTTCACTATACGGTGGGCCGTAACATTACAACCTTTACTTTACAACGGACTGTAACATTACAACCTTCTCTCTACGGCAGGCCGTAACATTATGGCATTCACTCTACGGTTGGCTGTAACATTACGGCCTTTATGGTTGGTCGTAACATTATGGCCTTTATGGTTGGCCGCGGAGCAAAAACAGAAGTGCCGAAAAAGGGCGTTAGGAAAAATGGTACTTCTGTATAAGTGGATCGATGATGGTAGAGGTTCTGTTTAGGAGACGGAACCATTGATTGGGTAGCAATCGTTTGGGGATTTGTCATACGCGAGACAACACAATTGGCGTAGGATGGTTAAGCGAGAGACCTAGGGTGGAAGACTAAACGAAGCTTTCACCCAAGAGGCCTGGCTTCCGGCTGACATTGCTGGAAGACGACCTGAACTTTCGAGGTGGGCAAGTTGGTACTTAATAGTATAACATTACTTGAATCCAAATCGTGTGTGGCTGAATGCTTGGCCTTGACTCACCATGATACCTACTTCCTACTTCCCCAAGTATAAGGGGTCAACACTTATTACACAAGGAGGAACAAGAGCAAGCAATGACTTGCAACTTGCAAGCATGAGCAAAGACTATTTGCTTTTGGGAATGAGAATTTTGGAGGGCAGAGGTAGGCTGGAGAGATTTGGTTAACAACAAATGGGGTATGCAGGGTTTTGATTGAGAATGGTGATAGGTTGCCCAATGATGCATGCCATTGATGGTTGCCGTAGTTAAGGCATGACTATGGCTTAGGAGGGCTGTGGTAGGTTGGAGAGGTCTTGCTAATGACAATTGTGGTATGTGGGGGTTTTGACAGACAATGGTGATAGGTTGCCCAATGATGGTTGTTGTAGTTAAGGCTAGATGTCTAGTGCTTGGGAGGAGGAGGAGGAGGAGGAGGAGTAGGTAACTAAAGAGGATAAAATGAGAGCTAGGATTTGTAGTTTGTTGTCACTACCTTAGCAAAGTGGAGATGATTAGAAGTTTTCTCTTCCTTTCTCTCTCAAGGACCTAGGCCTTGATATTATGTAGAGACAAGAGAAATGGTGGAAGTGAAATGATTTGTTAATTAAGACAAGGCCTTTATATATAGAGCCTACCACATAGATGACAAACACAATGTGTAATGTGAAAAAAAACAGTGTAATGTGGGACTATTACCCACAACACAACATATGTAATAACACTTCACAGAAATCGTTCTAGTTGTTGGATAAGATCATTAGATTGCATTGGGATGGGCATTTGCTGATGTGTTCACATAGCAGTCTCCTTTTGGTTATCATTTCAAATTATTATTGTTGATCATGTTGATAATGAAAGCATTCCATATTTCTGTCCTCAGGTGTTGCACCTTCAGGGAAACAATAAAGATTCTGAAGCTGTTATTCTGGACTCTATTAGGATATTAGAGGTTTTTAGTTGCATCTTTTCTGTTACTCTGATATTTGCTGTGTATTGCTTCTGGGCTGATTTTCTAATTTTGTAGGAAGGCGGCTTAGGAGAATCTATCATGTGCATTAGAAGAATGAGATCCCTTTCCCAGGTACTCATTTACAAGAATTTTTAATTTTTAATTTCAAGTCAAGTTGTTTCCCCTTGACTTGAGCCTTGGGGAATGGATGAATAAGTTTATTGTTTTTTGTTGTTAAGTGGCTGGGGAAAGGGTTAAAAGAGTCACAGACCAATAAGGAGAAAATGCACTTTTTATGATGGCCTTGCACATTTTTTGAATCTGTTAGAGAAATCATTTAGATAGTTTGGTCATATTCATGACACGTTTGAAGATGCATTTATAAGAAAATGAAAATTAATTTATTTAGATGAAACTAAAAGTGTTAGAGGAAGATTACAACTTGTTTGATTAAAAACAGTGAAAACTATAAAAATTATATAGTTTAATAGATGATTTAGTAATGGATATGAATAAAAGGAAGGAGTTCATGTTATATAACCTACATAATGGGACTAAGGCATTTGGTTGTTTGGTTGAGCGAAAAAATGAAACCAAATATCTATATTTTCATTCTAGACTGAAAGATTTAGTATTTTCAATTGAGTAAAAGAATCCTAATAAGACAGTATGACTTTTCTCTTGATAAACCCTTTATTTTTATCAAGTCATTGGTATGCATATTTTACATTCACTATCTTAATCAAGATTCATTTGACAGTTTTCTACCGAGTAAAACATAATCATATTTCTATCCCATGGAAAAACTACAAACAACAACAAAAATTTGAGCTATAATCCCACTACGTAGGGTTGGTTACATGAATCCTTGTTTTTTATGTATTTTTATTTATAGTCAAATCTTTAATTAAATTACTTAAATTTAAATTATTTCTTATAATTCTTAACTAAACAGTTTTTGGCCGTGCTCTATTTTTTAGTTTGTTTTGTATTAGTTATTTCTACTCTCCTAACTAATGCATTTCTTAGTGTTTAGGATATGACTAAACCATTTAAACCGTTTTCTTCTTATTTTTATCTTCAATTGGTATAATTTCTACTCTATTCTTTATAACATTATTTTTTATCTTATCTTTTATAATATTACTACTCATTCATCTAAGCATGCCCATATTAGAAACATTAACATTTTACATATGGTCATGCTTTATTGCCTAGCATGTTGAGCCATGTAGTATAGTTAAACAAATAATAGGCTTATAGAATTTTTCTTTTAATTTCAACGGTATCCTCCTACCACGTAACACTCTAGAAACATTTCCCCTCATCCATACTATTTTAGTCATATGAATAATATCTTTTATAGTTTCACCGTTGCTACATATTATTAGATTCTAAGGATATGATTAAATTATCGAAGCCAATTTTCTCTTATCTTTAATTTGTATAATTCTTACTCTATACTTAATAAACTCATTTTTTAACTTGTCCTTTATGGTAGCACTATTCATCCACTTAAGCATGTGCATCTTAACAGTATTAAAATTTTACATCTCAACGATATTTTTGCATAAAGTCATGCTTTAAAGCTTAGTATTCTGAGTTATAAACTATAACTTGGTGAATAATAGTTTTTTATAGTTTTCCTTTTAATTTTAAGTGTTTTTCCTATCATATAATACTTTATAAGCATTCCTCCACTTCATCAATTTTACTTTAATTATATGAATAACATCCTTAATGATTTTACCATTGCTACATATTATAATAGATCATAAGTATTTAAATGTCTTACTTTTATAAATCCAATGGCCGTCTAAGGATATACCTTCATCATTATTTTTATTTCCATTGGACCTACATTCTATTTATTTAGTTTTTGACCTATCAATCTAAATCCTTTCAATTTTAAACTATTTCTTTTTTATTCTAATTTAGAACTAATTCTTGACTCATTTTTAACAACTAAAACTCTGTCATTAGTAAATAGCATATACAAGGTATTTCTTCCTGAATTTTCTTAGTTATTTTATCCATAAACAAAACAAATAGATAAAGACTTATAGAGGACCCTTGGTGTAAATATGTTTATTAGAAATTTCCTAGTTTATTCTTATGTAGTTTTAACAATGATAAATATGGTTTTATGTATGCCATAAAAGGGTGGAGAAACTATACCAGGAAAATTTAGTTGTGATTGGTTGGTGGCTACTTTTCTTATTTTATTATTTTAATGAATATGAAGATGGGTTTCACATGCCTGCCAGAAAACGTAATTCTCTTCATAATAACTTGGTCATGGCTTGGATGTTCATCTTGTCTTAATTAAGCAGGTCTTTTGTCAAATCTATTTGATTAAATATATGTTTATTAAGGTTTTTTCTTGCAAAAAAATCGTAAATTTATATTTTGTGTTGGAATGTTACTAAAATATTCATAAACATTGAAATATATAATGAGATAATACCTTCTATAGACACCTATAGAAAATTGATTCTATAAGTGTCACATCAACATTTCAAATTGTGCATTTTGCCTGACATCCCTGCTCAAGTTCCTTTTGTCTCACCAAGGTTGTTGCCACCTGCCTGAGTTCTTTCTTCCTCACCTAAGGTCTGTCACCTGCACCTAAGTTTCCCACCATCCACATGCAATTAAGGTAGATGTTGCCTCCGTCATTCTTCACCTCTCTTCCAATCGGTTGTTGTTGTTGAAGTTACGTGGATTGACAATTGATGGTGAGGGTTCATTATACGAGGTTGCATTGTTAAAAGGTAGTCGAGTGTTGCTCATCAATGTTATATATAGTGTGTAAAGAAATAGGAAGATGGATAGTTAAAATTTTCAAATTGAACCATAAATGTGTTTTTACTGTCACCTGTTAAGACACACAAGTTACGATATCATAAACAATTCTCATTTACAATAGTAGGATTATTTGATAAATTAACAGAATGTGGTATTAGGCCCTCTAAAGTTGTATAAGTCATTTTCAATGTTATTAATACAAACACAAGTTTCTTATAGGTTAATCGTCATTAAAGGAGAAAACTTGTAAGTAATATTGGCAAAGAATATATGACTAGTCAATTACTTTCATGAATGTAGTGACAACGATCCTAATATCTTTTTTTGATTTAAATTAGATGAAGATCACACATTTAGAAGTTATTTTTGAGCAAATGGAAGAGTTTGTAATACATATATGAAATATAGAGATGATGTTAATTTTAACACAAAATATAAGACAAATACTTTCAACATGCCCTTTGCTCCTTTCACTGGTGTCAGACAATTTACATTATATAATTGGGCTCTTTTAACATATGAGACTGAAATTTTTTTTTATTAGTTATTTACTATATTTCAAACTTGCACTTGTGAAAAGAATCCAAACATCATTATTACTGATCAAAATATTGTAATGTGTGTTATTATACTATTGGTTTTTGAAAGGTTGTATATCGTTTTTATTCTTGGCATAGGTAAAAATGTATTGAATCATGTATATGAATTAAGAACTGATATCAAATTCAAGGAGGATTTCAAATGATGCATGTATGCATCAAAAATACTATTACAGTTTAAAAACAAATGGGAGATATGAAAGAAAAGTATCTATTTGTACATGTTAACTCCTGTTGAATTGAATATATGATATTGGACAGCATTGGGTCCATTGTCTTAAAGATACATTTATGCTTAGGATGACCACTATTTAAAGGACTGAAAGCATAAATGCTTTTTTTAATATATTTGTTCATTTTTAAACTCATATATCAAAGTTTGTAACTCAATATGATAGAACATTATTAACACGACATGAAACAAAATTGAATGAAGACTTTCAAACAATGACTGTCAAGTCTACTCTCCTTTTTTCCACGTCAATTGAAATATAAGTTGCTAGAATATACACACAAAAATGTTTTCTTTATTCTAAAATGAAATGAAAAGAGGATTGTATTATATTACTCAAAAAATCACTAAAGTAGATGGCAAAAAAACTTTGTTTTTGATGTTGTATCAAGTAGGAAATTGATTTTGATGCATAACTGTTATTGTAAAAAATTTAAACATAAGGAAATTCTGTCACTACATCTTTTGTATATTATGGAAAAAACATCTCCAATGTGTAATAGATAACTATATAATTTGTTAAAATCAGAATTAAAATTTAAATATATTGATCGATCTATTATACCCCTAATTGTGTATTACGACATATAACAAGTTTTTGAAATGTTGTATCATTGATTTTAACATTTCCTTTCATTCTATGAAATAATCACACATAGAAAATGTTAATATTAAGATAGATGGTTGTATGTAAACTAAAAGGATTAGTACAAATGAAATTTAAACAATCATTATCTTGTTTGAGACGTTGTATTGTTGATTTCAACATTTCCTGGTATCCTATGAAATAATTATGCATGGAAAATGTTGATGTTAATATGGATGGTAGTATGTAAACTAAAAAAGTACATACGTATGAAATGTAAATAATCATTACATTGTTTTAGACATATTGTTGATTTCAACATTTCCTTTCATCTCAAGTAATAGTGTAATCACAAATTACACTTAAATCAAAATAATGGAACAACCCTTCAAACACAAATTCTAGTACCTATTTAATGCAGAAATTATAAAATGCATAAAACTATTTAATGTATTTGCTTTCCTACAATTCAATATATTAACAAGAGCAACCCATCATTCATTTGAAATTCATGGTGAAACAAACGCATTTTCAATCTAGTTTCAATCTAAAAATTCACATTCAACACATTCTGTTTAGTCTGAAAATGCATTGGTAACAACGAGATAATCTTGTGGGTTCACACTTTCAACCTAAATATTCATACTTCAGCAATTTAGTATAGTAAGTTTTGTACTCAAAATTTATGCAATTGGGCTGAAAATCACCTTCCTAAACCACACTTGAGAAGTAAGGAAAAGACGTACTTGATGAGCACCTAACAACACAACAATTTCACCAATCTTTCTCCTAAACTATTGTTGCAAATTCTTTCAACTACAAAAGTTCCACAACAAATGCCAATAAAATTCCGTAGCCAATACTGCCAACAAATTTGCAGCCCTATTACAGAAAATATACAGCACTAAATGTAGCAATTGCTGGAATAAATATGACTTTCTTTCACAAGAAAAAAAAGAATCCACATCTAAAAGAAGATTATCAATGCAACCTTGTACAAGGAATCCTTGTTGTTGGTTGTCGATCTATGCTGCAATTGGTTGTAAGAGTTGAAGACGATGTCTTCCTTAACCATGCATGGATGGTGGGAAACTCACGTAAGGGCGGCAACCTTGGGTAGGGAAGAAGGAACTTAGACGGGTGGCAACCTTAGGTGGTGAAAAAGGAACTTGAGCGAGGGTGGCAACCTTGGGCAAGGAAGAAGGAAGTTGGGTAGGTGGCAGCGGCCTTGGGTTGGATTGAAAGATCTTGGGCGGAATATGCTTTCAATTTTTTATAGGTGCCTGTAGAAGGTATTATCCCTAATATTATTGCCCTTTATGTGAACTTATCATTATTTATGTATCTTAATGTTATTTATGAATTAAGATCAAAATGTATACATAATTACTATTAAATGTTTTACCCATATATTACGTGCATAAAAGCTAAAAAAATGGATATTTAAATAGTGCTCTAGTGCCACTTACAGTTAGGTGCCTTGACACTTTAACCATGATTTGCTTTCTCCCATTATAAATTGGCAACTAAAATCTTGTTACATTGTATGATAATACATGGTTCATTAGTGTCTTTTTCTTTAACAACTTGAATGTTTCATAATCTATCACCTTGTAGTAATGTAATCTTTTTTTCTTTTTCTTTTAGATTTTACTGATGTCCAGCAGGCTAAATGAAGTTGAGAACTTGCAACGGAAAATTCTGCACATCTTTGAACTTTCCAAGGTTACCTTATTATGTTTACTTGGGCTTCAAATGCATCTGATGTCATCATAGAATTAAGCATTTAACTTTGTCGATGCCATCATTCTCATGAGCTTTCCGGTAAATTCACTGCTTTTGAGTAAACAAAGTAATTCTAGATACTGAAACAAACTACCATTTTACAATATGCACCCTTTTTAAAATCTTTGATAGATCCATTAGTGTGCAATGGTGGACCTATCTTGTAAACTTACAACCCAGGTTATTCTCTCATAAAAATATTTTTCTCAAGCCGTTTTTATCATGGCACCAAGGTGGCATGGCAGTTCCATGGGGCATCATGGGTGCCTGGCCACCTTGGCAATGGCAAGGTAGTAAAATCTGCATCTATTTCTACATCTATCTATACACACAGAGAACCTATTCAGATTTAAATATAATGATAAATTGTAATAAATAATATCAAAAATGTGTGAAAAACCTATTCAGGAAAAAGTGTTATACAGTTGAAAATTATTTTTTGAAAAAATGGGAGTTTAAATAGGAAGTTTAAGCATTTTACATCGTACATCATGTGAAACCTTCTTGCTTGTATATCTTTAACATATTTCAAATGTTTTTTGATCAATCCTTTTCTACAAATTCCTAATGACAATATATGTATGAAGACTTCTTGAAATTAAGTAGATCACTCTCAATACTAATATGTTCCCAAACAATGCCGTGTTTTTGCTTTTAGAGGATGCTTTTGATGCCTTGTTAGAAAATGATGCCCGAGAAAATCATTAAGTTTAGCTTCTTCACATTGTTAAAGTTGAATGTAAAGTGTTTTTACATTCCTTCACAAAGACAATTTACATGGTATATATATACAATCATAAATGGGTAAATTGATCTTGATCCATTTATCCAACACTCCACCTCAAGTTGGATAGTGCATGTCAAACATTCCCAGCTTGGTACAAAAATGATTAAATACATCAACACTAAGGCTTTTAGTAAAGATGACTACGATTTGATTGGAGGACCGAGTGCATGACATGCATATAAGTCCACGTTCAACTAACTCACAGACATAATGATAATCAATCTCAATGTGTTTGGTTCTCTCATGGAATGTATTGTTACTACCAATATAGATTGTTACCTGATTATCACAGTGCATCACCATGGGAGTTGGTGCCTGAACTCCTATCTCAGTAAGGAGTGATCGAAGCTACATCAACTCACTGGCTACTTGGGACATAGCTCTGTATTTAACCTTTGCACTAAACTTAGATGTCACATTCTGCTTTTTACTTCTCTATGTCACCAAAGTACCCCCAACATAGGTACAATATCTTGAGATTGACCTCCTATCACCTTGGCCACCTCCATAACTTGAATTTGTGTACGCCATGATATTAAGATAGCCATTGTCCCCGAGTACATCAAACATTTTCTTGGATTGCTTTTCAAGTAAGACATTACATGCAAGGCACCATGCCAATGAACATCCTTGGGCTCCTACATAAATCGACTCAAGAGCCCAACAACATAAGAAATATTTGTCCTAGTAATAGTTAAGTAAATGAGCTTACCTACCAGTCTTTTGTATTGACTTGGATCACTATAGCACTTTAAGGACTCCGAAAAGGAGGTTTAGGCAGGACGTGGGTGCGTTCTGGTTTACATCCTGTGAGATTTGTTTCTTTCAATAGATTCAGAATATACTTTCTTTGGGAAAGAACCATCTTTTGTTTAGCATATGCAAACTCAATCCCTAAAATGTATCAGGGTCTTCCCATGTCTCTGATGTCAAAGTGTCCCGAGAGGGCTACTTTAATTGACTTGACTCTAGCAACATCATCACCTGTCAATAAGATGTCATCGACATACACAGCTAGAATAGTATAATCAAAAGGGCCCCTCCGAATAAAGATAGAATTGTCAACCACAAATTTCTTGAACCCGTACTTCACCATCACGGAACTAAGCTTGACATACCAAGCACATGAGTTCTATTTCAGGCCATAGAGGACTTTTTGTAAGTGACACTTGATTCTCTCCCTGAGCAACATACTTAGGAGGTTGCTCCTTGCACACACCCTCCTCCAAATCACCATAAAGGAAGGAATTGCGATTGTCCAACTGAGAAATAGACCAATGTCGAGTAACAACCAGGGAAAAGAGAACGTGAATAGAGTTCAACCAGGCCACCGGAGAAAAGGTTTCTGCATAGTTGATGCCATGAGTCTAAGTAAAAACCATGAGTAACTAGGCGGACTTTGTAGTGATCAGTGCTACCATCAGGTCGATGCTTGACGGTGAAGAGCCATCAACAACCAACAATCGGAGTATCAAGCAGGTGAGAAACCACTGTCCATGTCCCTCGACCAAGTAATTCTTGCATTTCAACATCCATCGCATGCTTTCAATGTGGAAGGGTAAGTGCCTTAAAATGATTCTTGGGAAGTGATTCAGAGGAAAGAGCAAGAGCAAACCGCTTGTAAGCAGGGGAAAGGGCAACATAAGAAATAGAGTGGGAAAGAGAGTGCTGGGTGGAGGCACGAGTACCTTTGCGAAGGGCAATGGGTAGATTAAGAGAAGGATCTATAGCAAGGTGAGGAGTGGCGGTAGTTGAGCTGGGAGGTGGTGTAGGAGGACGACATCCCTGATAGACCTGTAAAAGAGGAGGCACTAGAGGAGGTGATAGAATTGCTAATGGCACGACAGGAGAACTAGGAGAGGGAACCATAGGAGGAAGAGGAACGACATCAATAGAGGGAGATGGGGTTGAGGAGCCTGAGAAAAAAAGAGTATCCTCAAGGAACACAACATCTGAGGACACAAGGTATCGGTGAGTTGGAGGATGAAAACATCGGTATCCCTTTTGGATGTGAGGATAACCTAGAAAGACACAACGAAGAGAACAGGTTGACAACTTATCTAGTCCAACAGTTAAATCCTTCACAAAAGTCATGCACCCAAAACTTTTGGGGGAAGAGAGAAAAGCTCTTACTGAGGAGAAAGCCGCTTAATAGGAATTGCACCCCCTAAAGGAGAGGTAGACATGTGATTAATGAGAAAAGCCGTAGTTAAAATCGCATCCGACCAAAAAGGCTTAGGAACATGCATCTCAACTAGTAAGGTGCGAGCAACGTCGAGGATGTGTTGATGCTTACGCTTAGCCATCTCATTCTGTTGAGAGGTATGAGCGCATGTGGTGATAATGCCACACTTAGAACACAAAGAGGCCACAACAGTCTAAACAAACTCAAAGACATTATCAGTACAAAACAATTTGGGAGTAGAAGCAAATTGAGTATGAATCAAAAACTTGTTGATGATTCTTTAACAAGTACACCCAAGAGACGTGAGAAAAATCGTTAACAAAGACAATATAGTAATGAAAACCACCAACAAAGGTGACCCTAGTCAGGCCCTAGACATCACAATGAACTAAATCAAATGCATGAGACAGACAACAACTAATGACTAGGATAAGTAGCACGAGACTGCTTACCTAAGATACAAATGGTAAGGCTTTACGAAGCTTGCACAAAGTAGGATGACCCAGACGATGATGCCACAGCAAGGACGAATCACTAGACGCCATGAACGAGACAAGTCCCTGAGTAACGTCGTCCTACACCAGGATGTAGACACCCCAACCTTGTTCAAGGCCCAAGCCAATCTTCCTATCTATCTGCAAATCATGAAAGGTACAATGAAATGGGTAAGAAATGACAAAGCAATATAATTGTTTAGTGATGGCACTGATGGACAAGAGATTAATTGGAAAATTCAGAATATATAATACTTTTTCAAGAAGAATATCTAAGGTGGGAGAGGTGGTCCCTTCTATAGAAATAGAATAGCTACATCCATCAGCTAGAGCAACTGAATGAATATTGGCATAATGGGTGAGGCAATCAAAAAGAGAGCGATTACTCGAAATATGGTGGGAAGTGCCTGAATTAACAATTCAAGTATCACTAAAGGTAGATGTATGATCAGAAGGCATACCATTTGAGAGGACATGAGCAGCAGTGGCCTTACTATTTTGTTGAGCTCGAAGAATCATAAGTTCATCGAAATCGGCTTGAGTGATTTGCAACAATGGAGGAGTAGCGGCGGTAGAATTGGGGGTCGGAGGCAGAGCAAGTGATGACGCCAAATTAACTGAAGGAGTAGGTGGCGAACGTCCAAACTTTGCCCAACACTGATCAGAGGGGTGATTCGTGCGACCATAGTGGATGCACGGAGTGCGAGGGTGTGAGGGCCAGCCACCAGTGCGTGGGGTGACCACCTCCAGCATTGTTGGTACGAGAGGAGGGAGGTGGACGATCGTCCAGAGCAGTCGCTTGTGCCACTAGAGTTGATGGGTCAATGGATGCCTATGAGATAGACGAGTTGGAGGCTGCCAGGGTTTGCAAGGACGGGATGGAGTCGGCGGCGAGGATCTGCTTGCCAATTTGGGAGGAAAGGTCAGGGCAAAGGTCGACAAGGAAAAGGGTGACGTTGAGCTCCTCCCGATACTGTCGTTAGGTAGCCAAATCCAGAGTACATGGTTGGAAGAGGTCTAGATCATCGAGGAGTGCGCAGAGACGACTTTAGTAGCTCGGGACAGTCATCTCCCCCTAACGATGGGAGAAGAGTTGCTCGTATGTCTCAGACACGAGCGATGCTGTTGTCTACATCGTAAGTGGCCTGAAGAGTCTCCCATACACGACACGTTGGACAGAGACAGGCGATGTTACGAGCAAAAAATAGGCTCTTCCACACTATCGATGATCCATGAGATCATGGCGAAGTTAGTCGCATGCCAGGTCGTATAGTTTGCAACCTTGGAGTCTAGAGGATCATCAGAGAGGTGATGTTCACGCATTTGAGATAGGACGAAGGTCTCAAACGCACTAGCCCAATGGTGGTAGTTGATCTCATTCAGCTTCACCTTTGTCACGGTGAGCTTGCCAACCCATGAGGAAGATGACGACTCCATGAAGAAACATAAGAGAGAGACACAGAAGTGACAGGAGAGGAATAGGTCGCCAACAGGAGAGGGAGGGGAGGGCACAGAGGTGACGGGAAATTCAGATATTGGAACTAAAAATTGCATAATTATTTTTCCAGCAACATTATAACCAATACATTGAAAATTCCGAATTTCAGAATGAAAAACAAAATAACAAAAATATGTCTGATTCATATGCATTATTAGAAAAAATATATATACATCACAATCGAATAATAAATGGATGAGCCATTGTAAAATTGTTAGGGAAATGAATCAGATGAAATGAAGAAGAAATAAAGAGTTAAAGACAATGAATAAACATAGATAAAATACTAGAAAGGTTGAGGGAACCATATCCCTACTACTGCCATTAAGAAAGGAGTGAACAGCCCTTTCACAAGTGTGCCAAAGTTGCCCCTGCAGTGTTTAGTGCTTCCCATCTTGTTGACAGCCAACACTCTCCTCTTTGCCGCTTTAAAGAGCATTGAAGTGAGAAGAAATCATAGAAAGCAACAGTATGTGCAGTGTTCTGTTTTCATCGTGTGTATCCCTTTGTTGCTGAGTTCTGGAGAATGGAGAGTTGGGTAAAGAAGCAGAAGTTAGGATTGGCAGAAAAATTGGAGGGCCTGGTAAGTCCGCATTTTTGTAACTGAAAGAGACCTATCTGGCTATCTGATTGATTGGTTTGAGTCGTTTGACTGATCAGTTCAATCAGAACACCAGTTGAACAGAAAACAGTTCAAAAGGCTATTACTGGACTAACTAGCTTGGCAATTCATGTTCTGACCAGTCTGACATGTTGTATCAACTGATTTTAAAGACTGATCAAATGCTAATATCAATGCTAGATGATCAAAAAATGTTTTGTTTCTGTATACATTTTATTGCATCCATTCTTCTGTCTTCTTGACACTTATTTAACTTACTAGGGATGGGATTCATTGGACACTGCTGTTGCAGCTGAAAGCTTAGCCTTGACTCTTCAGTCTATTGGAAACCTAACGGAAGCTCAGGAACTTATGGAACAGTAACTTGCTCCTGTTTCAGTTCTTTCTTGTTGCAGCTTTATGATTGCATCAAAATGATAATTTGATCTTGTTGCATCATTCAGGTGCCTCAGAGCTAAGAAAAACATTCTTGGTGAATATCATATCCAGGCATGATTCTATTCTTTGTTATTAGTGTGAGCTTAAACTCTTTACAAAAGGGTTGGTATTACTCATGCTCCATGTTTTGACTATGATAAGGCATGCAATATCTATTATTAATATTATATCAACTTCAAATAAATGTATGAAAATAGGGTTGGTAGTGTAGAATATATATATATATATATAGGGAGCGTGGATTTTGTAGGTGCTTACAGAATCCACTTCTATAGGTGGCCGTCGATCGATCGTCGGGTGAAATTTGATTTTTTTTAAAACACTCTTTCTTTCACGGGAAATTTAAAAACACACTTTCTCTTCAACTAAAAAAAACATGTACACTATTTAACTAAAAAACCCCACTCACGTGCGTACAAAACATTGAATTTCAAAAATTTTTAAAGAAACGAAATTTAGAATAACATAGATTTTGTTTATGATCTTGTTAAAATTGGCTTAAAAAAAGAGAAGTCAAAGAAAGAGTTGCATATATTTTTGGTGATTGGAAGAAAAAGCATTTGAAAGAGCAACAATATGACTTAAGTCTGTCAAACTCAAGTTCTATCCCTATTTCTCAGGATTTGCCACTAAAAGAAGAGCAAATGATCTTAGATATATGTCGTTCTAAATTATTTATCTGCTTTAAATAATTTTATACTTGATCTTTTGGGAGAAAGTACTTTTGCAGATAATTGCATCAATAGATTTAATTGAACGACAATCTGATTAAAGAGGATGAACGTGTTTAGTGGTGGTGATTGATGAAGCATGCAATCCTTGAAAGTAGGTGAAGAAAAACTGAAAAGTTGGAATTGTTCAAGTCACGATTCATCATGTTGGAGATCGTGACTTTATAGGGGAAAAGGTTAACTACAAATTCACTCAAATATTTCACAAGGCAACTGGCGGTAGTTCCGTTTTTATGTCCCATGAAAGTACGGAACTACCGTTTTCCCAACTAACTCTTTTCTTTATTTTAACAGTAATTGCCCACACCCATGCCCTATCATGTTGGAAGATAAATTCTGAAATAGGAGTTTAAGAGTGCACATACCCATCAAAATGCATTTATGCTCTTAGACTTTTGACTTATACTCATACCGGCCATAAATATGTCATTCATAGGTTTTAAAAAAGTTGTCAATGCCTTGTCCACCTTCTTCCATTGTTGAGCCCATTTAGGGCCTTACTACCATAATTTAGCACATCTTGGACTTCCATCACCACTATTAAGGCTCTCTACTTGACCATCTCCTCATTATGTTGCTACAATCATAGCTTGCTAGTATTGCCTCCTTTGCATGACCCTTGTCTAGTACCAAATGCTGTTAATGCCTTTATCAACACTTCCCACTACCACCTCCTGCTCAACCTACCATCTTGAGTTTCCCCCTTATTCCTTAGGTGACCCATTATTGTTGGGTTGACGTAGGAGTGAGCAAATGAAGAAGGGAAGGGAGGAGGGGTGCTTCGGGAGCTCATGATCCTTTATTTGAAAAACTAAGAGAAGAGTGGGCTTGCATGTGAGTTTAAAAAAGAGTGAATAAAGGGTGGAAAGAAGGGGAAACACAACTTAAAAAGGAAGAGTAGCAAGATGGACAAAAGGAGGGGGAGAAAGAATAGAGAAATACATCTAGTTGTTTAAACAAAAAAAGTAAGAAAATTGCAGGTGTTCATGTAAAAAACTATTTTAGAAAAGTAAAAAAATGACATCAAAATGCAAAAAAAAATTGTGTTTGTAGATTTCTTGTATTTTCAAGATTTCGGTATTAGTACTTGCAGGTGTTCATGTACATTGTCTATTCATGCTTACCTACTGTTTGGTCAAAGTAAGTGATTGTTACTCATGCGTACAAGTTACTATTTGTTATTTCTTTTGCTGGTATGATGATCAACCATAGCTTTCTACCTTTTTCCCAATTATTTTATGTATTTTCTTAATTATATTCGAGTCTATTTCAAGTTGGATAACTTGGATGCTCCAACTTACAGAGTGTTAGAATGTTCGGACTATTATATGTTCTGTTATAAATAATATTCTCAAACTACTTATAATGTATTCATCATCATTGCGTAGCCTTTATATATTCAAGACTTTGTTTTGATTATCCAAAACACCTCACTCAGTGATTGACACATGGTTCTTGACAACTCAAGGCTCTCGTACCTCTTATATAATATAAGAATTTTAATGCTATTGTGATACAAAATATTACAACATAAAGATTTTCTATACATTCTATATCCCAATAAAGTAATGTACACTAACTACACAAGTTTACTACTTTTCACTACACTACTATTGAACCACTCCCCTTGCTACATGCAACACTAACACAGTCACAACATGCAAAAGCAACTCTCCTCCACACTCTTGCTAAACTTCTCTAATTGTTGTGTTATCTTCAACTGGTGGAGTATCCTAGATTTCAAGTTGGGTTTTTGAAGAAGACAATGATGAAAAAGTCTAGAATTCATTGGCTCATAAGAGGAGCCACTAATATCTCTACAATCTAGTGCTAGAAATGCTATATTTTTGTTAATGAAAGGTTTGCTAATAGCTTGGCGTTTATTATTAATTGTTAGGTTAAGTACATCAATAGATAGGGACGAAGTAATCAAGTAAATCCCTATATTTCAATAGCATGTCTGATGGAACAAACAGCAAATAGGGCTTCTGCACTTGAATGTCTTAAAGGTCCAAGATTTGTTCGCTTTAAGGTTGTTATGATACTTATGCATGTAATAAAATATCTTGTAGGAATCTTAGAGTAGAATGATTGTAATAACAAATATCAATGCATTAATATCACTATATGGGATTGGCCAAAAATTTGTTCACATTTTCAAACTACTAAAATGGACAATATTTCATCACGAACTATACACTTATAATCTGCTGCCATTCTGAAATCGTTCAATGTTCATTCCACTCAAAAAAGTTCAATTAATGTTCTTCTGACTCTAGGTGGGAAGCAGTATGCTTCAGTTGGCAAGAATTACAATGCTACATTCCAACTTATTGAGAAAGGTTAACTTATCAGAGGCCGAAGCTGAACTTGATAAAGCAAAATCATTTTTAGACAATTCATTGAGGTTTGTTTCCACATATCATTTTCCTTCAAAAATTTCATTACAGAACACTTTATTTATGTTTTTGGTTTCGTTCTTTCTTTTCACTCCCAACTTCTGGGATGTTTAGAATGATCCAATTTTCTACACCGAAATTGATTGTGTTTAGTACTATAAAATTGAATGTTCCATGAGGGATCAAACATTTGAATTTGCATGATCATGGCTCCTTAAATGATGATAAATTTATTAGTTTTGGAACATATGTGGTGCAAAAGGCTATAAACAATATTTCCTGTTGTGCAGTGTAAAGCCCATTCAATTGTTAAAAAAATAATTTGAGCAACAAAGATTCCAGAAGAACCCTTAGGTTTTGTAGCACTCCACCATTTGAGGGTTGGTCCTCATTTGGTCCTTGGAAGTGGCTAGGCAGGATCTCCTCCATATGAAACCCTATCAAATAATGCCGAGCTCGTTTCAATTGCATTTTCTTCCTTTCAACTTTTCTCCATCTTTATCCCAGAATCAATTAAAAATCGTTATCAACTCTTTTTAATAATGCCGAGTTCATTTGGTTTCTCTGTCTTTTAGTTGCAAAAATAAGTTAAAACTCTTTTTTATCCAATCTCCTCTATTTTAGCCCAAAAATCAATAAGAATCACTTTTTTATTTCTCAGCACAAGCCTTGACTTTCTCCCTCATATTTCCCTCATTTTAGCCCAAAATTTTTTAAAATCCACAACATAAGTCCCATCATTTTCCAAGCCAATAGGCCCATCATAAAAAATCCCTTCTAAAAATCCTGTCGATTTCTCCCCTAAAAATCCCTCATTCAACCAAACCTAAAATCCTCTTTTTCATTGGTCCAATAAGCCCATTATCTCCTCTGTCGAGTCATCTTAAATCTTGGGCATCAGATCATTATCTAAAGGCCATCTGATTTTCCATTTTTCTAGTCCTTTATCATTGATCCTACAGCCCTAATCAAATCTACTCACTTTCTGCTCATAACAAACCCAATCAATATTGACCTTTTCCTCTTGATTTGACAAACTATATGTTGTTTCTGTGCTCAAACCCAATCAACCGTGACGAATGGAGTCTTGTGTGGACGAAGTGAACAGAGATCACAA
>JAMKPZ010003541.1:0-35317 GCA_024699675.1 Amphibolis antarctica
TGCGGAGTCGAAGGAATCCTTGAAATCCGCCACGGCCCACGGTCCAATCTCCCGCCATGGACTCATCCGAGGGCGACCACCCTTCCCAACGTCCCCGGTTTGGGTCTCTGCAAAATTTGGGTTTTTGACTCCTGGCTATTGCCGAGAATCATCGGTCTGAGGTGAGGTGGTGGCCCTTCCCTACTGTCGTCCTAAGCAAGTGCTTGCCTTTTTATCCCCTGCTTTTGCTGATGGGAAGAGGACGAGGTCGTCTGTTTGGTGCTTGTGGGTTGTGCGGTGGTGTGATGGATGATGCAGTTTTGGGGCCACAAGCGGGGCAAAACCCACCGCCGCTATGGAATTGCTGTCTTTTCTCCCTCTGTTTTTGGGGGCAGGATGGCAGGTGAACTGAGAAGTTACCCTCCCTACATGTGTGTGGTCTGCAAACCATACCAGCTCAAGTGGTGGTGTATTCCTGATTCTCAGGAAAATTAATAACTGCAAACATCTTTGACAAAAAAAACAAAACAAAAAACCAACCAGCATATGTGATCAACCTCCTATTGACCATCTGTCTGCACAGATTAGAAGATGACGAATCTATTCAACTCCCTATGGGCTGCACAGAATTTAGGGAAAGTACATTGCATGTTTATTTAGTTCGACAATATCACATGCCCATGCTCCTATTAAGAGGTAACAAAAAAGTTAATTAGAGGCACATGTGGGAGGATGGTTTAGGATGTACCTGCATCAACGGTGCGTGTGTAATGTGTATGGCTTCGCCTCAGGAAGATCAAAAAGTCAATCAGCCACTAACAAGTCAAACATGGTGACGGAAAGAGCATCAGAATAGACATTTCCATAAGAGTTTTCTTGACGGGTCATTTATCAGTTCAGTGTTGTTCACCTGCAACAAACAGTAACAGTCATTTCCATAAAATTATATTGCTGAGTCCTGATTTTTCAGAGAAATAATTACACTTCCAATTTACCTATGACTGTAAAAGTTTGCATTCACCGTCACAATTCAATTCCTGATATCTTCTTACCAATTTTTTTTTTTAAAAAAAAAACAATACCGACAGATCCAAGGATTGGCAAAGGAAGAAGCCAAGTTTGCAATTTGAAAAAAAGAAGAAGAAGCCAAGCTTGCTTATAAAGAGGACAAGCTGGGCCAAATAATGATAACTGGCCAAGCCAGACCCCTTGGAAAGTAGTGGCTGGCTTCTCATTTCTAACCAACACGACGTTTGCATTTATTTTTGGAAGTTGAGCACGAAATGACTGCCATAAATACAAATGCAAACAGGAAACAGTTCACAGATGGAAAGCAACAGGGCTCTTCGGGTGTTACCTCATCCTAGATCTGTTTAGTGTAATTTCAAGAGTTTCAGTTCTAATTCTACATAAATCTTCAATTACTATTATTATCACACAAATTCTAATTTACAAATCTTATATTATTTATTTCACTACTTTTAATTCTAACTTTCTACGGTTGTTAGTCAACCATAAAGCCAAAAATAAATATACCCTCGGAATTCAAGCAAAAGGTTTAGATAATTAAACAAATAAGATATTTCTAGCATGAGGTAGGATGACACAGCAGTGAGGGAGGATGAAGTGCATGTGAAATGAGCTTGGAAACATGCTGGGCATAAAAGAGAAGGTTGACCTACAGGAAACCACGAGTCCACACGACTAAAAAGTATTACATACCTGTCTTTTCTTTCCCCTATAAGCACCATCCTTCTTCCCTCTTCCCTTTCATTATCACCCATCTCATTCTCCCCACGGAGGAAGGAGCTCATGGAGTCCAGCAGCCCAGTTGTGACCTCTGCAATCCCACCGGCAACTTCCCACCACCATGGAGTCCGCGCCGCAGCAAATCCCAGCATCATAGTCATTGCAACTGTCGTACCCATAAGTGCACTTGCTGCTGCAATCCTTATATTGGCATTCCTACGAAAGTGCAGGAAGTCCAGCGGCAACACAATTGAAGATGGTCATGGTTCCAGAACCTACAAAAGCAGCATCAGTAAGAAGCATCACAGCAATTATGCTTACGTTCATGCTAAAACTACACTCTCTAGCCCAGGTAGTCTCTTAAATTTCCAGCTTTAGGGTTTGCTTGCAGTGCTAGCTACCATCAGTGGTGTGTATTTTGCGACATTTAAAATTAAAACTTTTCTTCCTCTCTTTATTTTGTAAAAACAACAAAAAATACAGATATGAGAAATTGCATTTCTGCAAGAAACCTGGGTTTCACCTCGCAGAGGCATAAAGGGGCACAGGTTTTCACATACAAGGAGCTAGACTTAGCTACGGATGGATTTAAGGAGGAAAATGTGATTGGCCAGGGAGGATTTGGGGTGGTCTACAGAGGAACTCTGCCAGATGGCACTGTCGCAGCAATAAAGATGTTGAATAGGGAAGGGAAACAGGGAGAGAGGGAGTTCAGAGTTGAGGTAAGTATTCAGTCTCTTGTCTGCCTTCCATTGCTTGTTTTATCTTTGTCTTTTGCTTCTAGTGTCTTTGCTTTTCATGCCCCCATTCACTTAAAAAAAGGCTTCTGTAAGAGAAAACTGGGAATCTAAGATAAAACAAAAATTTGTCTGAGGAGAGAAATGCACAATCCAATTTTGATGGGTTATATGCCGAAAGAGAATTTATCTACATTTTTTCTTATATTGATCTAACCAAGGTCGAAATTCATGGCATTGTATAAATCTGACCATGGAGAACAGCTTTCCTAATTAGCTTTAATAAATCATTTTACTTCCTATATTTTTCTAGTCCACAAACAACAAATTATAATAATTTTCACATAAGCTTATCAGGAATCTGATGATATGTGCTTGAGATTCACACAAGTATCAAACAAGGAGCATCCATAATAAATGGGTTGCCTCAGATCCAACATGGTTTGTAAATGGGTTTGATACATAAGACCTGCACCTGACCTGTGTGTAAGCAAGTGTCGACCTGAACTAACCCATTAAGCATCCAGGTCAGGTAGATTTTATGGGTCAAACTGGTCAACTTACAATGGGCTAATCCATGGGCCCACTTAAGAACCCAAAAGGGAAAATTATCCTAAAATCTGTATATGTATTCATTTAGTCTAATAACGTATATGTTAAAAACAATAATGAATATAAAAATGTATACATTGTCTGATTAACATATAAGACTAGTGAATCATCCTCCTAATAATTCAAAAATATTATAAAATCACACCATTCACAATCCACAAATATGTATATGTATATATCTAAAATCCCTACGAGTCCATTATGTAAATTACATCAAAATGAGAAATAAACCTAATTTTTCAATCAAAAATGAATCAAACAACAAAAGGGGATGATTTGGAATTAAACATACGTGGACTTGCAAAGTAAAATCTTACAAAAGAATCAAACCTTTTTTTGGATATACAAGACAAAGTTGCTGTTAGTTTATATCAGGATAAATACAACTAGGACTGTTGCTAATATCTACGCTTGTTATTTATGGTCACATTCAATTAGAACCAGATGCTAAAAGGCCTAAACTAAGGAGAAGTGGAGATTTCTAGAAAGAAAAATTCCACAAAATGTTGCCTTACATTTGTTGCAAAATTGATATTCATAGTTCCATCAACACATCTCTCAAAAATCAGAATGTGTTGATGTTTCTAGCAAATGATACCATATGATATGGTAGTAACCTGAAGAGTGTACACAGTGTGAAATGGTATAAGTTCGCCATGACAGAGAAAAACTTGTTCTATCAGAGTTTGTTGTAAATTGCAGAACTATTTGTATAGAGTATTTCTTCCATCCACAATAAAACTTTTGGAACTTATTTTAACATGCATGATGATAGAGTGGACAAAAAAACATTTTAGAAGAAAGTTGATGTAAGTTTGACCATCATGATCACCGGTAATATTATATAAAAAGGTTCAGGTAAAGCTAGATACCTCATCATCACTTTCAGGTCATCTCTAATCCACAAAACAAACAATCTCTCTAAGCACATTACTGAAAAACTTGTATCAATCAATAAAATTTCCAAAGCATGCCTATCAAAATGCGGTACAGGTGAATTAAGTACACAAAACTAAAAGATTTCATATCCATATGCTTGACAAATCTGGGTTGCTTGGATCCTGAAAATACTGGTCCCGGGGTGAGAAGAATTTTACATGTGAAATTCAATGCTACTGAAGCTTGGGTTTGAACAAAACGAGCTAAAAATATTTTGTAAGAGTACAGTCTGTCATACTTGTCTAAGATGATACAAAAGAAAATCATTTGAAGGCATTCATCTTGTTATTAGGAGAATATAAAAATCAAACATCAAGTAAAAAGATGAACCTGCAAATTTAAAGTTGAGAGATTGGCAGGTATTCCTGTTTGTTTTCATCAATATGGTAATATGTTTGCTGGAATTTACAAGTTAAATCATCAATGGCATATAAAATGGTTTTATTAAATGTGAACTACATGAAATGTATGCAGGTTGATGTGCTAAGCCGATTGAACTATTCATATTTGGTTGGTTTACTGGGATACTGTGCTGACCAACATCATAGGCTCTTAGCATTTGAATACATGCCCAATGGCTGTCTACAACACTACCTACACCATGCCTCCAATAATAATCAAGAAACACTAGACTGGACGACCAGGCTGAGAATTGCTCTTGATTGTGCCCGAGCCCTTGAATTTCTGCATGAGTGCACTGCTCCAACAGTCATCCATAGGGATTTTAAATCCAGCAACATCTTATTGGACCATAACTACAGAGCAAAGGTCTCAGATTTTGGCATGGCCAAAATGGGTTCTGACAAGGTCAATGGTCAGGTCTTGACACGTGTACTGGGGACAACAGGATATGTGGCACCAGAGTGAGCAGCAACATATACTTTTATTTTGCTGCATTTTTGATGATGCTAGCATGCATATTTAAATGAAAAGGAATATTTGAAGAACCAACAACTTGTAATCTTTTGAGGTGGAAAAAATAGCTCACACAAATTTGTTGTTAATGCAGGTATGCATTAACCGGGAAACTGACAACAAAATCAGATGTTTACAGCTATGGGGTGGTTCTTCTGGAACTACTTACAGGGCGTGTACCAGTAGATATGAAAAGACCCCCTGGAGAGCAAGTTCTAGTTTCATGGGTTGGTAACTAAACTTTCTATCATCCATTTTTCTCTGGTAGAATTTCCATGACGAGTCTAAGTGCAGAATTGCCATGTATGTGTGATTATCTACAACTAGGTCATCCCTCTTTCCAAATGCACACACTAAGTCTTTGCATAAGTCAAAAATGAAAAGTTAGCTTATAATACTACAGGAAAAATTGTTTCATATTTTATTGTAATTTGTAACATTGTCATATTCATGCACAATACACTGATTCAAGCATA
Source organism: Amphibolis antarctica (assembly GCA_024699675.1). Lineage (NCBI taxonomy): Eukaryota > Viridiplantae > Streptophyta > Magnoliopsida > Alismatales > Cymodoceaceae > Amphibolis > Amphibolis antarctica. Next base: position 5,408 of record JAMKPZ010003541.1, read on the forward strand.
ATAATATGTGGCATCAATGCCATTTATTGCCATCATGGAGACCCCTTGGAGAGCAGGTTCTAATACCTAGGGTTGGTAACTAAAACTTTCTAGTATCAATTGCTGTCTAGCAAAGCTTGCAAGACAAATCTAAGTGCACAATTTTCATGGCTGCTGAGTCATGTATGCATAATTTTCTACAAATAAACCATTTGTCTTCTTTTCCTATGCACAAATTACATCTTTGCATAAGTCAAAAAAAGAAAAGTTAGCTTGTATGTCACAGAAAAATTTGTTGCCTGTTTCATTGTAATTTGTAACATTGCCATATTCATGCACACTACACTGATTCGATTATAATAATATGTGGCATCTATGCCATTTATTGTCTTTATGCCTGCATATAATCTTCTTTATTCTAATTTATGCATTTACATAGGAATGGTGATTACACCAAAGTAACCTCTGCTTTCACAATCCTTTTTCAACATGCCAGGCTCTTCCAAGATTAACAAACAGACAGAAAGTTATGGAAATGGTGGATCCTGTACTACGAGGACAATATTCAAAGAAGGAACTAATTCAGGTAAATATCACACTGTCGTATTTAAGGCATTGAAATAAGATCACCGAAACCATTAGAGCAAGGACTTCAACTTGATTCAGTTTTATCTTTATTCGTATGTGTAACAGGTAGCTGCTATTGCTGCTGTGTGTGTGCAACCAGAAGCTGATTACAGACCTCTAATGACAGATGTAGTGCAATCTCTCATTCCATTAGTTAGAAGCCCAGGTGGTACTGCCCTCCCACACCCGCCAGATTTCAGCACCAAAAAGTGATTCCTAACTCTAAGTCATGATTCTGAGATATTAACCCGATGGCGGTACCAGTAAACTGTTTGTTAACCAAAATTCTGAGGTTCAAAGATGAAATCCATAACATCGTAGCTTATAGTGTGCATGACAATGTAGAAGGAACTATTCACAACATGAATTCTAAATTTTGGAGACAATATACATTTTTCCAGAGAAAGTAGCCATTTGCACAGGGAAAACCACATAGACATTAGTGTAGTTTCCAATCTTCTTGCTTGCATCTTTGGTTAAACCATGGTATCTACCATTTTAAATTGAGTATAAAACTCAATCAAAATTCTAAAATCCATAGGACAATAATAGTGTGCTTTTGATTGAAAATTCTTCTCTATGTTTTGGAAATTGAAAAACATCGCTTTCTCAGTGAGATTATATTAAATGAGAATCTTATTTGTGGCATTTACATTCTTCCACTTCCCATCAGATTCATGAGAAGCTATATGGCCTCCCATCCAAACACAACATTAATGGTTCTAGTTGTACAAAGTCTTCAAATGAATGTTTTAATATTTGGACGTTTGCAGTTTAGGTTTCTGATGTTAGGTTACTGTTTAGAGCTTATATGGTAATTTTATGACGAAATGCAAGAATATATGCTTATTCTGCTTGATAAGAATAAGGATGATTAAAAAAATTTATTTCCTAAGAGCTGATCAAGGAGGTTATTCTTGTACAAGCCCAAAAGGAGTCCATTTTTCCAAGAGTTGATTCAATTCCTCCTATTTCAATATCCTTTCAAGATTGATGTGACTGAAAATCCAATAATTATAACTTTTCCTCTTCTTTATGTATGCATAGGAGAGACATTATGTTTTAATTATCTTTTCTTCTCGTGTCTAAATTTCTACATTGACAGTGACATCCCCAGTGCTAGAAATTTAACGAACTGGAATTAAAGTTTTATGTGAGTGATAAATAATAAAATACAAATATAAGAATGGATGAACTCGAATACAATTTAAACATTGTAAATTCGTGTTATACGTATATCATGCACGTTGCATGTAAATCATTGATGAGAAAGGGATTGTTCCAAGCAAGTTCAAGAAAAATAAGAAATGAATGATAAAAAAAATCAAATAAAGCAATATAGGAATAAAAAATCAAATACAGCATTTCTTCTTCTTCTTCTTCTTCTTCTTCTTCAACTTTAATAATGATGGGTGCATACCTGAGAGAGATCAAAAAATATGGTATGACCTTTCCCTTGGGAATTCGTATGAAAGATTAATAGAAATCATTATGACAATGTTGTAAATTTAGAATCAATAAGATCATAGATTCAAGGACAGCAAGTAGGGATGGCAACTATGTTGTTATAAATCTATGTTGTTGCTACTTCGTTTCACATCACTGGACACATATCGCCCGTGAATTTGTATGGATATGTCACTATAATATAATCTTTTAAAGGCTAAGAAGAACACATACAACAAAAAAAGTAAATGCCACTTCGTATAATGACAAGACAATACATAATTGCTTTCGTGGAGAATATTAGTTCTCAAAGGTATACTGCAGGCTTACCGATGACAGTTCTAGAATGTGCCCAACACCTTTGAGCCCCTAAGCATGGCATTCCTTGTATGAACCATCTTGAACGAATCCAGCAGCACAATCCACTTTAGCAGTTAGGAGATATTTCAAGCCTCAGCATAATCCACTTTGGCAAAAGAAAATGCCATTCAATTTGTTGGAATATTGAAGCTTCTTCCCTGGTACATCAAGTTTCCAATCAATTCGGTGCATTTTAATTGTTCAGTTTTCCCTGCAATACGAAACTGTATTTATTGAAATCTCTGAAATGGGTTAAGATCGATGTAAGATAGATGATCAGGGTAGAAATTTCACCATGCTTGAAGTAAGTGAATAAGAATTCGATATTTTGAAACTTCCCACAATTACATTGGGAAATTATTGTCCGATGTTCCTTTTCTTGAATAAGTGATACCAAAATTTTCCTTGTGGCCTGAGCTCTATATTTCTTTTCTACAAGCTCAAATTTGTTTGATAGCTTGCATAGCACCAATGAAATGAACTTTTATCCACAAATATTCTCACCAGAAGTCCAAGCAGGAACAAGATCCTCCTTCAAAATGATGAAACCGTTTCCGATCTCTGATAACAATGGTCCTTTTAAACACAAGTGAAATGAACTTTGCAGCAGAGTGACAGTCTCTACATATCCGGATATTCTTTACAATCAGAAGTGGAGTTCCTTGTTCGGTGCTGATGAAGCCAAATGCAATAGCCAGCTTTTCACTGTGGTAGCCAACCATTCCTTCCTTCTCCTCTTCTTCAACATCAAATATGACCCCTCTTGTCTCTTCTACATAACCAACTTTTCTTATTTGTGTAAGGATTTCTTCCCATTTCGCATATACCTCATCAACATGATCATGTGATTTATCACCAGATGTGAACTCGTGAACAACACCATTCAACTCTATTGAACTAAATCCAGGTACACGCTTGACATTCCTCCTCCTCATTATCCCCATTACTTCTTTGGCATTCTCTCCCATACCAGACTCTGCATAAATATTTGAAAGGCCTATGTAACGGCCATCATGTTGGCAATCCGATTCTATCAAACATTTCCCCACCCACAGACCCATCTCGGAGTTACCATGGATTCTACAGGCATTGAGAAGAGCTCCCCATATTGCATTATCAGGGGTTATGGGCATTGATGCTATGAACCGCTCTGCTTCCTCCAAGAAACCTGCACGACCAAGCAAATCTACCATACACGCATAATGGTATAATTCTGCTTCTATTCCACGGACGCGTACCATTTCATTGAAATAGCCGTACCCCTTCTCGACCCAACCCATGTGACTGCAGGCAGACAAAACTGCGATGTAGGAAACCCCATCTGGCTCAATCCCTTCTTTCTTCATCTGTTCGAAAACTTCCAGAGACTCCTTGCCGCGTCCACCTACAGCCAATCCAAAAGCAGCCGCCGTGTAAGTGGAAACGTCTTTCTCCAGGGCCTCGTCGCGAAAAATTTGCATGGCCATATCGGCATTCCCACAATTGGAGTACATGGTGATGAGGGCCGTGGACAGTGAGGCCTCCATATGAACCTTGTTCTTTCTAACATAGCCATGAATCCATTTCCCGTGCTCCAAAGCTCCCAGCTGAGATGCTGCGGAGAGACCACTGATGAGAACCGCAGAATTCAGCTCCGGGTTGAACATCTGCATCTCTCTGAACATCATCAATGCTTCCTTCGCCCGTCCGGACTGCGCGTATCCTGTGACCATCACCGTCCACGAAACCATATTCCTCTCCGGCATCTCGTCGAACAGACACCGGGCAGCATCCAACCGTCCATTACCAACGAGGCCACTCATCATGGTATTCCAAGAGACGACGTTCTTCTCGGGCATTTTGTCGAACAACACAAACGCGTCCTCCACCTCCCCGTGCCGCAGGCAACCACCCACCAACGAGTTCCACGATACGACATCCGGCGCCAGAGTCTTATCCTCCGAGAACGCTCGCCTCGCCTCGCCCAACCCGCCGCAAACGGAGTAGAACTGGACGACGGAGTTCCTCACGTACCCGTTACGAGAGAACCCATTCTTGACCACCCAGGAATGCAGCTGGCGCCCCAACCCCGAGCTTCCGGCGGCCGAAGAGGCCTGGAAGAGGAAAGTGAAGGTGAAGTTGTTGGGGTGGAGGTTCAGGTCGGCCATCCGTCGGAGGAGGAGGACGGAGGCGGGGAGGAGGACGGGGGAGGAGGGGTGGCGGGCGAGGCCGCGGACGAGGGTGTTGAAGAGGTACAGGGAGGAGGAGTTTCGGAGGAGGTGGGTGTGCGAGGAGCGTAGGAGGAGGAGGAAGGCGTAGTGGAGGTCGCCGGTGGGGTGGAGGGAGGAGAAGGAGATGGTGGGGCGGAGGGCGGGGGACGGGAAGTGGAGGTGGCCGAAGAGCAGGAGGCGGGCGTGGGCTTGCTTGAACTGCAGCATGGACTGGCATTGATAGAAGATAGAGATCGACGGCGATGGGCTCATCGGAGAGACCGATTCGAATTTCTTGCAGGAACGCAAGGTTGCTTCCCTCCATTTCAGCATTTTTTGCGCTATTAATACGTACGTACGTAACGTACCCTTCGTTTCAGATAGTTTCATGCTTTTTTCGTTAACTTTAAAAGTTAAAAGAATTAAAATTAAAATTAATTTTATAAATAAAAATAAATCACGTAATAATTATCGAAATCTGCTTATGATGGATGATTTGAGTTTCATTTAGAAACATTCTCATGTAAAAATTGCTTTCAATGTCATAATAATATAAGTAAATTTTTAAAATAATTTTTTCATATTAATATTATCATGATATTCAATCATAACATTAAAAAAAATAATTTCAATATTAACATCATTTATTTAAATATTAAAAGATAAACTCATCTTTTAAAAATGCAAGAATAAAAAATATAAAGATCATATTTGAAAAAAAAATAAAAAAATTATTTTTTACTATTCTTAAAGTCAAAAAAGTTATTCCTGAAGCACATTTGATTTTTATTTTCTCTAATCACGAGATAAGCAGACCTGATTTGAAAGACACCTTGTCATCCGTATGCTTCAAAGGTAGAGAGACAGGTGATTGAAAGACTTCTTATTAAAATTTATAATCTCGAATTTAAAATTTCACTGGTACAATAAAATTATCTTATAAAGTAATATTTTAAAAGAAAATTTAATTTTTGTTACCATCATCAAAAATATTTTAAAAAAAATTAATAAAAAGATGTAGGCAATAAGATTTCGACCAATCATATTACAATAGAAAGAAAAATCAGGTGATAGGAAGTCGGCATGCTGAAATCTCACGAGTGATGAGAGGTGCTCGAAACTGCAGTTTTTGACAACATTTCCTCCTCACTTTTTTTTTTAAAAAAATAATAATGCATTTTTTCTGTGCTTCTGGACTAAAAGAACCATCGATAAAATACACTAGCCGTGAGGTGCAGTAATTGATTTCATAAACTGAAGTGCTTTCAACGGTAATAAGCCATGTGCCTCGATGATCTGAAAGGAGAGTTGTCAAAAGGAGAGGGTCTGCCTGGGGACTGACCGATGGCAGGGGAATCTTGTGGCTTTTGAAGTTTCGTCTCGGATCGGAGCCAAGACTCGACAACTGAAAGTAAGTTCTTGGAAGTTTTCAGCTCATGGAGCTGAGAGAGTTTTTCAGACCTCCTTAGAACACCTTCTTGTATGTACGCTATATCAGTTGCCCATGTCTCCAATCCATCGAAGATATGGGTTGCATAAACAATTGTGGCACCTCTCTGCAGTAAGGTTTCCTTCTGATCAATGAAATGTTGTAAAGGTGGAAAACAGTTGTGGTTTACTTGTGGTGATCAATTGGATCACGCAAACATTTCTTACCTGTTCGCACTCTTCCTTGAAGAAGTCCAGCAAATCCATCCTTGTCACCACATCCAGATCAACAGTAATTTCATCGAGGAGCAGAACCTGCTTGTTCAAGGGTAAGCAAGTGATTCGGCTAGAATTTTGAAGATGAAAATCAGCAAATTAAACAACATAAATAATGAAATTTGCCGCCTGAGAATTTCTCCTAATTTTTTAAATTATTTGGTTCATGCATCTTATCAATGTTTAGAGTTCGATGAACCCCCAATGCCTAACATCAGTACAAAATAAGCATATTTCCTTTGGCAATACAAGAATGGATGATGCATTTCTCATGGAGCTTGATAGTTTGGAATGTTTGTATGGTTGTTATTTGAGTTAGTTATAGCAGTTTGTTTGTCTGTTGCAATTGGTTATTAGTTGGTTGGGTTAAATGAAACATGTAGAGTACAAAGAATGCAGACCTTGTATGGGTGAAGAAGTCCCATGCATATCTGCACACGCCTCCTCTCCCCATCGGAAACTTTATGCATCCGCCACTGTAGATTGATATCCAGCAAATTGATCAATTTTTGTCTTCTCATACCATCAACCCCTTCAACTGTAGAGAAACAAGACTTTATCTAAAAAGAAAATATTCCATTTGAAAAATGGGAGATGTGAAGATAAGATGAATACTAAAAATCATCAAAATATTGCGGGTCAGTTTTGCATAAGCAGCGCAATAGTGAGCAATAGGAAGACAAAAATATTGACGGCTGGTAGATAGAAAATGTTGCAAATTTTAACTAGAAAGGGATGGTGACATGGAGAGTGGATGATGATGAGAAGCAAACATGTCACTAGATTTGTGGTAATTCAATAAACTTTACCACGAGGTTGCAATAGAACAGGGAGTAAGCTAACTAGATTCGCATCATCATGACACTAGAACAGGGTGTCACTAGAAAATGTTTCTCTGTCCTGCAGCCATTCAATAAACTTTACAGGGAGCTTAACCACTAAAGATCCTACGACGATTCATAAGAGAATATCATTAAAACAGTGTTTTTTATGCATAAGATTAACATTTGTGTAAGAGGAGTAATGTAACATTCCTCTACATACTTAATGTGCAGATGAGGATATATAGGTACATATATATATATAAACATATGGTATTACTTTAGTTGGAGATAACCCATCACTATTTTCTCTTTCTCCTCGAGAGTACAGCCGACCCAACCCATTTTCCCCCAACCGAGCCCTGGCTGCCCAGGGTGAAGAGGACAGCATGGAGTTTGTGCCGTGCACAGTGTGAGCTTTGCAGCAGAGTGAGGGAGCAGAGAGCAGCACAGCATTGCAACTGACATAACTCCTTTTTGCCCTTCCTCTAGAATCCACATAGCCAACTAGTGGAGCTTCAATCAAACACTCCTGTGTAGGCTTTTGTGAGGGGACATTCGTGAGAAGAGGTCCATCTGTGTGGGTACCTGGATTTTTGCTGCTCATCCTAGAGGTGACAAAGGCCACACGTGAAGGGGAAGAGAAAGAGTCTCTCTGGTCTTGCACAAAGAGTGGGCTGAAGGGGCTCCATTTTGAACCTTAGGATAAGTATTTCTCTAAACAACTTCTTAATACTGTGATGACTGCTAAAACGTTATGGACAGTGAGGAACAGTGCATGCATATTACGGTTCAATTAACATTAGAGTTGTCAGTCGTGTCGTGTCGACACAACACGAATCACCAATGGGTCAACCCAGGTATGACTCGTGACATGAAAAAAATTATTTGTGCTGGTCAATGGCACGATTTTGACCAACACGATTTTTAAATTAATTTATTATTTAATTAAACAATTACAACATTCTTCCTAGGACCCAGCACTACGACCCGATGACCGGCCCAATTACCTAACGACCGACCCAATGACCCAGCGGCTCGTCTTCCTCGCTGACCGCAAGACCCGGCGACCTGTGTCCCCCCTCCCACACACGTGACCGTTCACCCTACCGGCCCAATCACCCGGTGGCCCATCCCCCCCACCGACCATGCAACCCGTTCACCCCCCTCTCACGCACGCAACCATTCATCCCGCCGACCTCACGACCCGGCTGCCGGCCCAATGACCCAACGACCCGTCCCCCCCGCCGACCACACGACCTGTTCACCCCCCTCCCATGCACGCGACCGTCCACCCCGCCAGCCGCACGACTCAATAGCCCATACCCCCCACCAGCCACACAACCCATTCACCCCCCTCCTGTGCATGCGACCATTCACCCCGCCGACCGCACGACCTGACAACTCGTCCCCCCCGCTGGCCACACGACCCAACGATCCGTCCCCCCCCGCTAGCCACACAACCCATTCACCCCCCTCTCGCGCATGCAATCGTTCACCAGCCAGCCACACGACCCGACGGCTCGTCCCCCCCGCTGGCCACACAACCCGTTCACCCCCTCATGTGCACGCGACCATTCACCCCACCGGCCACACAACCCGACAACCGGTCCCCCCACCCCTCCTGTGACTCGGCTATCAGCCTAGAAAACACTCTTAGTCATAGTCTCATGTGCACGGAACAACCGGTCCCTCCACCCCTCCCACGACACGAACGACCTGGGGGTCCGGCTCAAGCATGACCCACGGCCAAGCTGGGCCGTGCTAGCATGGTCCATTGACATCTCTAATTGACATATCTAGAGAAACCCCACATATTTCATCTTGTAGGGTTGAGTCTTCCAGGCTCGATGTTTGCAAGGACTACCTGTAGATCATAGAACATGATTGCTTAGGTACCGGTTACGTGGACTGCTATATCTGCTCTTTCAAAAGTACCTTTTACTGCAAGGGCATTGCTAATGGCAATGGAAACAAGTCCAGCCACAAGGGAAGAGATTTGGGACTGTGGTAGACTCAACACGGGGGGACAAAACCATGTTACAATGGCTATGGAGGAAGGAATGTGTACATAGTTTTCTGTGGTAGACCCACCCTGGGGGGGCGAAACCAGGGAAATGCTTGTATGTAAATGCTAGTTTTGCTGTAACTCATTGATCTTTTTGTTGTTGTTAACATAGTGTAAACCTATTGTCATGCTTATCTACTGAAAGAATATCAGGTATGTTCAATAAAGAATAATAACCTATGAACCATCTACAAATGTGAAATTGTACCTCCAAAGATCATGTGTTCTGCAGAGAAATCACCTTGGAGTGGTACATCACCCTGCAACACATGACAGCTTTTAGTAGCAATGAATAAAGTTCTATGGACCAATTAAACATGTTCGGTTGTTCAATTCAAAAAAAAAAAATTGAGAAACGACATACAGCAGCACCAATTTTCTTACTCCAAGAATCCCCTAGGTAGGCCAGATCACCACTGCAAACAAGTTGTGTATCATGGAAAGCTGAACCATTAAGAACACGCACTACATCTCTTCCACCAACCATATGCTTTCCTGCCAAAATCTTCAACAAAGTGGTCTTTCCTGCACAAAAATGAAACATGTTAGCTGAGAGAGATCGTTGCCCAAAAGCAGAAGAGATGGATGTAGTTGTTTCTAGTTTAGGCCTAGGTTCTTTTGTGGAGAAGTAAGAAATTATAATGTAACATTGCCAAATCTAACAATTTTTTCTACATATATGCCTCTGTTTCTGCCCCAAAAAAACTAATCTTGGACAGACTTACATTTTAGAACTTGCAAAGCTCGTCAACAGGAAATACCAACCCAAAGAAGGATAATAGTAAATATCCTCATTACTTAGAGATGGCTTATTTAGTAATGAAACCACAAATCACTTTCTGAATGTTGTTTACAGCAATTATACACCTGCACCTATTTTCACAGCTCAAAACAACAACCCAAGAAATGCAAACTCAAGTTATCAAAAAAACTTGGGATTTATATTGGGCTGTTATATACCATCCAAAATGGCCAATATTTGAGGTAGCAATGACAACCTTCTAAAAAAATTGTTAGAATATAGAAAATGTAATTTAAGTAGGGTGTTTTGTGTAAATGTCACCCTTGGATAAATATGAAGTAAATACTTTGTAAATCAACAGAGAAAAACACTCTTTCTCAAATAATCATGTATAGCATTTATAGAGTAAAAGCTATCCATGTCCAATGTACAACTTACAACTCGATTTCTTGGAAATGATTAGCTTACTTTCAATCCATTGTCCTTATTACCCCACTGATTTTCACCAACCTTTGTCTTTCACATTTTTTGTAAAAAAGGAAGAACAATTTTTCAATGCATCACTTTTAAATGGAAATATTTACATACATGAAGGAAAAAATAAAGGTAGATGTAATTTAAAACTTCATTTCTTGGAAATATAAGGGAGCACAATAAGTGATTCGATGACAGAGGACCATATGGTTATGGTTCAAAGCATTTCCATTTTTGTTTTTCCCGCTTTCTCTTTTCTTTTGGATTTTTCCATGCTTTAGATTATTTCAAATTTTTCATTAATCTTCCTATCTCTAATTTTTATTTTAAAATGGTGTTTTAGAATTCCCTAAGGTGGGATCCACCAAAATGATTTTTTTGGACATCAGATGAAAGGCATTGGATGACATGTGCAATAGCATTTGGATTTTTTTCTAAAAGTAATGTTTTTCAAACAAAATTAGTGATTTTAATGGTATCCATGTAAACAGTTCAATTTAGAAGCATACCAAAATCAGCCTCCTTTTCAAAATTAAACATAATTTTTCACACATGTATAATATTCTAACAATTTTATTAGCATTCCTTATAACATCAATCATGCATACTTTGTAAGTCAAAAAGAGGATTCTGAAAAGAAGATGAAGAGCATAAAAGAAGAGGGAAGTAGAGAACATAATGGAATCAAAATGGATTCAAAGTACCAGATCCATTGGATCCAAGGAGAAGGCAGCGGGATCCAGGAGCAACCTGCAGATTGAAGTTGATGAACAACGGTGCCTCCTGCATGCCATCATACCCAAATTGCATGCCTGACACCTCTATACCACCATTTCCATCACCGTCCATAGGAGTCATCTCTTCTCCCTAATCTTGTCCCTCTTTTTCTGTGAGATTTTCCACTACCATTGATATTGCAGCTCCCGGATTTAAGTAATTGAACCTGTAAGTAAAAAATGTAACCAAACAAGTTATGTAAGAATCTGATAGAACAATGTAACAATGCTTTACAATATATCTATATTTTAGCAAGCGATTTCACCAAATTATTTTTGCCATAGTGAAATATAACATTCTTATCATAAACACAAACTGATATCTTTTTTCATATTATCATAATCAATCAATAATTTTAACCATCTGTTATCATTTCAGAAAGGGTGTGGTCAACAAAGGAATTTGATATCACCATCACCAGCATTGAAAGTAAGATTTAAATATGTGAGAATCATTTAAATCACTGGAAAAACAAAGTTAGCTTCATTGACAATATGAAGTTGTGGCTCAAGAAGAAAAGTAACGACTAGCATCACAATTTGGAAATCTTCATTAGCAAAAATGTTTTGAGAGTGCGAGAAAATGAATTTCAATTTTGAGATTGATTACATTAATGTCCACATGAAAAAGCTCAGTTGGGACCTTAAACTATAGTTTCCCATATAAATTCTGTTTCTGTTTCTCAACTTTCCATGATTTTTTAACCGTATACGAGAAAGATGCATACCAAATCATAAAACATTCAACGATGTAACAAACAGCAGAGCTTAGTATTAAAGGAAGCGATGAAAGTGGAACCTTGCAATAAAAGATAAATTCTCAAATGTTCGGGAACAAAGATACAAGAGCAAAACATACTAGATAGAAACAGAAGAAAAAAGACAGATCCCTAAACATAAAAAAACAGCATGCACTTGTTTGTTTTAATTTATCGGAGTAAACAAGTGACTTCAGCCAAAAAAACCAGATTTCCCGAGGGATTTCGAAAGCAAGAAAAAGATAAAGACTTCTCAACAGGAAACCGCAAACCAGATCCAAGGATGATAAACCAAAAAAAAGAAAACCATTTAAAAGTTTAATCTACTAAAAAAATCACAATAGATGAATGTAGCTGAGGTGCTGAGAAAATCCCTTCCATTTAGAATACACGATTTGCGTCGCGTGGCACAGACAAGATGTCCATGCCTGCTAAAAAAATTTAAAAAAAAAACCCTGCAATAACCAGCGATCAAAGAAACATGCCAAATAAAAGCCAAAAAAAGAAAAATCTACTACTTGAGATCTGATTTTTCTTCAAAGAAATTGAAGTAATTATCCATGTAAATTCTGAAAGGAAGATAAGCTATTCATAACAAAACACCCTATTTCTTTCCTGATCAGCGTTCTTCCTCGTGAGAACTCGGCTCGGATTGAATTCTTTGCAGAAATGCAGAAAAAAAAATCATGAAATTTGTCGCAACAGCTATCTTACTTCGCCTCGTCTGCCTACGCTCTCATATGCATCTGCGTAAACCTCCCCATGGAAGAGAAATCAGCAGGTGTCGATCAGGAATTCCACCCGACAACGAAGGAGAGCGGGTGAACCCAAATCGCAACATTACCCCCGATTAATATTAATATAGCATGTAGGGTGTGGTAGAATTCGGTGACGTGATTTTTATATTTTTAGAAAGAGAGTTGATTTTTTTGTGGTGTTATTAGGGAAAAAAATTTCACAATGGGTTTGTTGAAGAATTTTGGTAATACCAAGAAAGTTTAAATAGTATGTAGAGAAAATTTTAGTGATTTTGAAGAAATTTTGTTAGTTTAGAGAGAAAATTTTGATAGTACAGATGAAATTTTAATAGTGTAGAATAAGTTCCAGTGATGTTTAAGAAAATTCTAATAGTTCGAAGAGAAAATTTCAATAGTTTTTGGAGAAAATGTTGATAGTGCAAAGAAAGTTTGATAGTATATAAAGAAAATTCATATGGTATTCAGAGGAAATTCTAATAGTTCGGAGGAAATTCTAGTAATTCAAAGGAAATTCTAATATTTCAGAGGAATTTCTTATAATGTTTGAGGAAATTTTGGTGGTATAAAGGAAATTTCGATCATTCAAAAAGGAAATTTTAGTGATGTGCAAAGAAAATTTTAACGATATAAAGAAAATTTTAATCATTTAAAAAAAAAATTTTGATCCAAACCTCACCGCTAAGTATGCCATTAGAGTATCATTTAAAAATTATATTATATATACGAAATAAATATTTTAATATAAAATATTAATACATATAAATATTTTAATATAATTTTTAATATAAAATGTTAAAATTATTTAATAGATGTTACAGTAAAATGTCATATATATAATAAAAAATAAAAGTTTACAGTGATTACATCTAAATAGAGATACATCTGATGTTATTATAGAGTGTGTAGTTATTTATTATGTAATTAATTTTAATAATTAAAAATTTTAAAATTAAAATTAATAAAATAAAAATAAATATACTCACTCTTCTAGAAATCTAAAGAAAAAGTGAAGAGATTTAGATAAAAATTAAAAACAATATTAGTTTTTTATGTAAGAATTTTTTCCGGTATGCACCCAAAATACTTAATGAATTCCTTTTCAAAAATAAAAAAAATTATATGGACAAGTTTAAAAATTGTACTTGATCCAAATTGTATTTGTTATTTTGTATTTTTAAATTTAAAAATCAATGGTTGAAATTTAGTAAAAGTTAGCTAATTTTAGTACATTTAAATTAAATACCAATACTTGTTTAATCTAAATAAACGTGCGGAGAGATTTGGACAGGTAAAAGCAAGCGGTGGTACAATTTTATCGAGACAAATTTGTAATTTTAGATAATAATAATGGCTTAGAAGCTAAGCTCTTTGGTAAGCCAAAGCTTTTCTATGTTGTAATTTTAAAATGCTAAACCTAAAATACGTAAAATTTGATAATTAATTTAATATACGTTCGCATTATGCCTAAAACTAAAAAAATCAATATATTAACTTTACAATTCAATGTATTGAAAAACTTAACTCTAATTGTTTCACTATTTTCAGTTACAATTCTTCACGACTATTAAAATTAATTCTATAATAAATGAAGTCAAAACAAATAAAACCCAAAAACTAGTTTGTCTTAAACCTCATTTAAGGAAAACTTAAGCAAACTCTGCAAATTAAATAAAACTAAAACTGTAATTAATTTAGTTAAAGTTATATAATAATTAAAATGATAGAAATTTATACATTAAAATTTATATAATAATAATAATAATAATAAATTATACAATAAAAAAATTAAAACTAAACCAAACGAAATCTTTGAAGGCCAAACCATACAGATCTACACGTTCATCAACCTATCAACTCATTTACAGTGGATTTGTATTTTACTCAACCCAGCCATTCGACCAGGAAATGTCGGCAGTACGCCAGTACCTCCGGGAAAAGGCCTTTTTTTTTAAAGAAAAGGAAAATTTTACACACATCACCGTAGGAAATCATTGCACAGAAGGGAGGAAGCATGTTTTGAAATGTACCATGTATAATTGATACCGTGTATTGAGCCCAGAGCCCTGGCGAGAGCAGTGGAGCTACAAAATCCAGGTGAACTCAAGGCTTGGGTTGGTAAAAAGATGAGCACAATGAAATGGCAAGAGATATGGTGGATCAGGTTCTGCACATGCAGGGTGTGAGAGGATTCTCAAACACGTCGTAGTTGGGGAAAGTCTCTTCTGGGAGACCAGTTCTTGTCTGGTGGGTGAGGACAACATCCTTGAGAAATGGTTCCCAACCCAAGTCAGGGTCACCAAAGTACTTGGCCATTAGACCCTTGTCCGGCTTTATGGACTTGAGCCTGTGACCCATGTATCTTCGAGCACCGATTACCATCTTGGCATAGTTACCACCATGCGTCATAACGAAGACATCTGATTTCAGACATACCAAGAAATCAAGAGCAGCCAAGCTCGAAACATGCTTCCTGAAACCATCCAGCTCTTCTTTGCTTGCTAAATCCTCCTTCCTAATCTGCACTCCAGAAAACAAAACAAAGAAATGAGGTAAAAAAACTTGACGCTCATTCCATCACTGAAATAGAGGATTTTGATTACATCCAGGTAACAAGGAAAGGCTGTTTTACAGATGTGGGCAAATTGGACACTAGAAATTTTCTTCCACATTCAAAGAGAACTGCCACTTAATTGCTGCTATTACTACGTATGCCAATTTGCAAAAATAATCATGATTGTCAGACAACTTCACACGACTAATGATAAGAATGGACACAAAAATCAGATAAAGTTTGTGATTTAAGATATGTTGATTGCATGGATATAGGCAGATGGATTTACCAGATTAGGAAACATATTCTGAAGCGGAGCCATTCTATTCTGTCCATCATAAACTTGTCCAGAGGCAACGTATATTTGTGTTTCTTTGGGGTACCCCATTGCTTTTAAGATGATAGCTACTTCCCCAGGCTCAAGAGGACAGCGGCCGTGTTTCCTCTTTTCAAGTGCTCGATGCCAAAAGTGAGAACCATCCTACAAGCCATTTACAAGGCCGGTATCAAAATTCTAATTTCTTATTGACGTGGTGAAAAGAGCAAGCACCATAAGGGGTGACACTGGCATGTGTTTCACCTTGTAACGCCTTGGCCATTCCTTCTGCCTATATGCTGTTATCATTGCCTTCTCTTCTCTTGTGCCAACAAAGTCACAGAATGACAAACCAACCATTCCTTTCTCAAATCTCAAGTGAAGTGCCCTAGTGGGAAAAACAAATGAGAATGAACTAGCCATCACTACCTTACGAGATGCTAAATTGCTAATAAATAGCAAGCTACTAAATGAAAAAGAAGCATCTAACAAAGAAAGTTACATGTATGGTTTTGAACTCCCAGTACGATTCCTCATCCTTGAGTCTAATTGATTGGCCATGTCTTCAATCTCAGGCAGAAACTTCAACGCATGGTAATTCACCCTACATCTGAGCCTGTTTATTTCTTGTGGAACATTATCAAAACTGAAATTCATAATGACAAACAGATGAGTACTGATATGAATGGTCCAAGTTACAAAATAGAGGAGCATGTATAAAATGAATAAATTGTACTTGAGATCAGCTTGTCGGTCTGAGCAATTATACAACAAACACAGTTAGCTACGTGAATGTTGGAAGAATGAAGAACAATTACAAGCATATTTAAACATGGGATTTACCCAAGTCTGTGAACAAATGGTTTTAACGCCATAACCTTCTTCTCTTTTATCTGAGGTAAAATATTGTCAATGTAGAATTGAGCGGGTGCAAATTTTGGAATGTTTTTCACCATACTCCTGCCAAAGGGAAAATTCTCATTTTTCAGGTTTCAGCAGTAACTAGAAATATGCATGTAAGAGGAAAAGAAGAATCACTATAGTTTATGTACATATATAGCGTAACAATAAGAGATGAATGCAAGCAAAATCTATTATTACTTAGAATAGAAGTTTTGACATCTGGTATGTTGAGAGGTAACGAGAGATTATTCACTTGAAAAATAATGTGCAAGAGGTTAAAAAATTGCTCTAAATAAGCAAAGCATTTCTAGGCATTCACTAAAGGAAAATTTCCCTAGGGAGGAATAACCACCAATAAACATCAAGCAGCAATGACTGGGTATAAACATCAACCAGCAATGACTGGGTATACACTCAATGGCACTTGCTGATTCTGCTTTCTTTGTTACCCAAAAGTATGGAAAACAATTGCAACATATCAATACACACACCAATGAAATGAAACCAAGGATAAATGCAATTAAAAAGTGGGAAAAGTTAAGTTAAATTAGATGCATAGGCATGTCTTCTTGAGGTATCGATTCAGTCACTGAATCAGCTTTCAATAGAAATGCCCATATCAAGATTCACTTCATTTGAAAATCAGAACTTATTATGTCAACCTTGTACTATCAAAAAGCTCTGATTTATATGGAAACCAAGCAGGAATGTCTCGTACAATATGCACATCATCCTTCAAATAATCAATAAAATGATCCACGTCAAATATGTCTTCGAATTTCCTGAGAATAGACATCAATATGTTATATGTGAATATACTTGTGCTTATTATTAAGAAAATCAAGTTGTTCCTGAAAACTCACGTATGATCTTTCCATATTTGGTCTTGCCTCAACACTGGCAAAATGAGGGTAGCATTCATTATTTTTGCCACAGCAACTGCATTGACTATCTATAGAGGAAACCAAGAATAATATTATAAGAAACTGAAAATTGTGGTGAAGAATGTGAATGTAATCAAATGTACAATAAAGACCACCAGGCTGACAGAGGTGCATAAAATACTTTGCATGACTTATTTTAAGATGACTGGATTTGAAATTATTATTATTATTATTATTATTATTGGCTTATCATCATCATCATCATCATCATCATCATCATCATCATTCACTTTACCCTTTGGAGAGAAAGAAACATATCTGTGAACTATTAGCAAAACAAATGTCATGTAGACATTATAGTTTTTATGGCACCAACCTAGGTGGCTCCTTGGCAACAAGTATATTCACATTGATGTCATGGTGCCTAGGTGCCTCGAGTTAATTTTTCCTGATACTTATTTGTTTATCTTTGGTCATTAAACAGTGCCTTTTATTGAGTATTATTTTCCTTTTACTTAGTTATCTCTATTTATTACTGAATAACTATTTCAATAGTTGTTATTATGTTATTTTTGATTTATTGTTATTTTTGAGAATGATATTCATTTGGAGGATGAGTTATTCACAGTTAAAATGTTATTGTTGATATTAGAACATTACCTATCAAGTTATTTGTGAATCAATATATTCATAAATATATTAAAAATAAGTAAAAAATATATAATAAATTAAATTTTAATATTTTTACTACTGCCCAGGTATCCAGGGCACCAACTATACATCCATACTGCCATAGTGCATTGGTGCTGTAAAACTAAGGTAGACATCCCATTGGTGGTGTTCATTAGTTTATACTAATATCTTATCATGGATCTCCCTCTATAAAAACAGAAACATCCACTAAACAAGATTAATTAAAAAATAAGAATATCTTAATAAAAATTTAAGATTCTTCTACAACCTATTTATACAATAAATATTAATATAGTATGAAATACCCTGAGAATCATTTTTCTCTAACCTTAAGGAATCACACCATTCAGTTTTGATCATTGGCAAAGTTAAACTCTAATCTAAGTGAATTTTGTGGATATTAATTGGACAAATGTAATGTATGCGTTCTCAAATCTCAATCTTACAATATTGCAGTACAAATGTATACCATTGAAGGAAAGCTTCGTATTACAATTCAAAACATAGAAGTGTACTTTAAAAAGGGCTTGCATGCAACAAGTTAGGAAATGAAATCTCAAAGATGAAATGAAGCATAACAATGTTATCAGGATACGTACTGCAATTCGTTGTTGGTTTAGTCCACCCTCAGCATGAACAAAGACATAACCTGTGGTTTCATTCTCAAGAGGAAGACCTGAAATGGACAAATCATACAAAAAATCTTATAAAAAGCTCAATGCATGAAGCTTCCCCCAATGTGAGCTCACAAAGGATTCAATTGTATGCAGTTTCTTTTTCCACAGGTCATGAGGTTGTTACCTAGGATTTAAATTCACGAATTCCAAGCTACAAATGAGCAAACTTACGATTATGCTAAGGTTTATCCTCTGTCCAAAGATCTTATGCAAAGAAAATAATACAAAGAGAATGATTTTCTCTAGAATATTTCAGCTGAGATGAGGAGAATCTGTTCCAAAAAAGCTGGTGCAAATCAAGAAAAGGTGAAATCACTCAAAAACAAAGGAGAGTTTTCTTTTGGCAACTATATTGTTGTTTGTGTGCAACATTGGTTGATTTTTCTTAGCACCTTTTTTCATGATCCTTGAGATGAGAATACAAGCTTTTTCAGTTGAACAATTATACAATTTTTGTGTTATCCAAGTTGACTTTGGATGTTTGTTTGTTTGGTATAATAGGAACCACTAGCATTTGATTATTGTTTTGGACAGAGAGGACAAGTAGGCTTAATAGGAAACTCTTGATAATGTTGTACTTCTAGGTATGGTATCATTGCTCACCAAGAGAAAATATGTAAAACATGTATGATCAGTAATTAGCTACAAATGTGAGGCTTTATCTATAGGTCAAGGTATCAATATGAAAAAACTGCACTTAAGCAACTAACTGCATCCATTCACATCCAGTTTTACCAAATGAAAATGGAAATTCATCTAACCAATTACGGCAAGAAGCAAAGGTAAATCTGATACCCCTACTTTGGGCTTCTGGCACATGCTGGAAAGCGCAATAATGCAGTCACAAAAAAGGTGGTTTGTTTCACCTGAAACTCCATTGCTAGTTCGCTCTGCACAAGGTCTCCACGATGTGGTAGCAGAATATGGATTTTCCCAAAGTGAAGGTGCTTCCTTAGTCTGTCAAAACCCTCATGATGCAGAAAATAAAGCAACAACAATAGTTAAGTGAGAATTCAAACAAATATGTCCAACATATTGGACTGTTAGTATAAGTTATTAAAGCCAAAAAATTAGGAATTCTTAATAAACTTACACGAGGGCAGTGAATATGAGGGCCATCCTTTACACATAAATACGGTGCATTCTGCGCCAAGTGAAAACATTAATGTTATTTTACTAAAAGTTACGTGGTTTTTTCTAAGGTGAAACTTAGGCAATCACATTCTCCGGGATACTGAAAATGAACTCCATATGTAAACAATTGATCCAAACCATGAATATTGTATAAAAAATCAAATGCCATTGCTGCAACAGTGTCCAATATACATTACTATAACTCACCACCGTCCGAAGCTCAGCCAACCCAACATAAAAACATGATTAGAGAAGTATTGCAACCGGAACGGGAGATGAGACCTTCGGAAAAAGTGAAAAGTAACGTAAAGACGGAAAAGGAATAAAAATCATAACAATAAAAATATTGGTGAGTCCCTCTCCAGACGAACAACAAAATCGTTACGGACACCCACAGACAAACACCATCGACTATTAAATGTGTCTCCCATCGTTCAACGTCGAATATCAAGTGTTTCTCGCAAAGTAACCAACAAATGTAACAAAATTTATGGATGTTCTTCAACCAAAGCACATACCAGCCGGTTCCACAGTAAAGGCAAGAAACAAATCCCAGCAGCCACAAGTAAGAAGGGGAACACCTTCCAGTGGAGAGAAAGGGCCCTGAGATTGTCACCAAAGGGGCGGAGAACAAGTAGAGAGTGGTAGTCCCGGTTCCTTCCGTACCTCCCTCGGGAGGGGGAGTGGAGCTCGTAGTCGTCCCCAGACTCGGTAAGCGTCCGCTCGGACACCAGCGGCAGGGAAGCCGCGGACGCTGCATCGGAGGCGTCCCGCTTCATCGGGGAGGAGGTTGACCTGCTCCCGATGGAGCTCGCGCAGCGCAACTCCGCCATTGCCGTAACGCGTCAGATCTCTCCGCTTTAGAAATTGGACCTTTCAGATATTTATAATATTCTGCGCAGGCACATATTATAACTAACTCCTTTTTAAAATATAAAAACATATAAACAGATAATTAATTTATATTATAATGAATCTTAATCGATTTAAAACCTTTTTTTAAATTTTTACTTTCGACATACAGTAATTTAGTAATTTTAGTATTTTAACTTGAAATTGAACAACGAGGTGAAGAAGTTTAAGAAAGAAAGAAATGATACGTTGGAAATTAATTTATAAAATTAATTTTTTTTATAGATACTACTAAAATGTATTATACTTATTATAATCTATCTTAATATAAAGGGTCTCAATTCTCTAAGGACATGTATAGAAAATTGAGTCTGTAGATATTTAAACTTAAATTATTTCTTTGAATTTTTACCTTTTTCACATAAATAAGGTAATTTGATATAATCTTGGTATTCTGATTTGAAATTAAGGAAAAAGGTGAAGAGATTTAAGAGGTAAAGAGAGGATGCGATGAGAATCAATCTCGATGTATTTTTAATTATTACATTGAATATTTATAAAATCATTTTTTTATAAGTATCACTAAGAAGGAAATATTAAAAATCTAGAATATTTTTAATTTTTTTAAAATTAAATATAAATTATTTTAAATTTTCGTAAAATAATTCTTTTATTTCTAAATTTTTAATATTTTAACAATAAATTTTTTAAAAAAAATTCTTTTTATTAATTTTCAAGAAACACAAATCTCTCCTAGGTATTACCTGTAATATATAAATTATACTCGTTGAAATTTTCATCAAAAGATTTAGCAAAAATAGTAAGTACGTCTTGCCACCTTTGATCAATGGCAATTAATTGTTTAATTCAAATAAAAATTTAAAACGATTATCTAATGACGAAATTCACAGACTCACCTGCTACATCCCGTATTCATGAAAGAAATGTTATTTTCTACGATAAATGTTACGTGCAATTGCCTACCCACTCTTTATTATATTGTTGTTGGGGTCCATAAGTACAAAATAACTTTATTTTTCAAAAAAATGCCTGCCGAAGGAACTTTCCATTTATAAAAACCATTCAAAACTTTTCTCTCAGCTTTCTCTTGCAAAGTCAAGTAAACTGGTGCACTATCATTATCGTGTTATTAATTTTAAGAGCACCGTATATAAAAATGAGGATTAAAACATATTAAACTCACGAATATTTTTCTTAGATTTAAATACAGTAATTTAAAACAACGAAAATTATATGTGCGACAAAAAGAATTTTCTTCTTTACGGATGCTTATTTCAACCAAGTAAAAAATTTATAATCGATAGATTTTAAATTGAACGATGAATTTTATTTTATTTTTAAAAAGATTGCAAGACAGTTTCATAATTTTTGTTAGGAGCCAAAGATATCATCGATGTTTCCTTCCCACGATATATTCAGGAGGAATTTATGTTTACGGGAAATTATTGAAAAGAAAAAAAATAATTTAAATTTTTATTATTATTAATTTTTAAGATATATGAACTCTTTATTTATTTACTTCATAAGGGCCTTTATGCAAATTTCCTACTTAGTTCGCGTGACGCGTAGGGTAAGAGAGAAGATCACGGCACCTTTCATTTTCAAGAAAATGTTGACCGTCATTTTCGATTAGACAGTTGATTAAAACCATATTCGTGACTGGTAGAGTTTCAAGTTGAATTATTGGATCGGAGATCATAATAGACTCGAATGAAATTTTAGAAAAGATTTATTATTGTAGTTTTACAGCGTGTGTTTTTAGAATCGTAGGCCAATTTTAAAGATGAAATGAAATTCGTTCAGGTTTAAGTTGTTTTGATAAATCAGATACTTATGAAGTTTTATTTTTATTAAGTTATATGATTTTTAGAGTAATATAATAATAGCAGATTTTTTTTGAAATAGAAAAGACCAAAATCAATAAAATCTGTATTATCTTTTGTTTGCGTTAATGGTAAAGTAAATGTATATGTGTGATTGAATACCAACGAAGACTTATTAGTACTCATTATTTATTGTAATAGAAGATTTAAAGATAGGCCAATTAATGTCGTGGTTATTAAGGAAGATTTTTTTTCCGTAAAATATTGGTATTTTTTGGTTGTGGTTGATTTGGAGTATTTTGATTGATTTGGAGTATTTTGATTGATTATTGTTGTCTATTTCACCATTGAAAAGTATCTTCGAGAGATACAGGCTTGAGATTTTTTTTGCAACAAATATATAAAAAATAAATTTGATATATCATTTTTAAAATATTCTATTATTACTTCCCGTACTTATAATAAACTAAGATATTATTTGTTTAAACAATAAAATTAGGTAAGATGTAATTCACGATTTTTAGGAAATTATATAATTTTCAATGTAAGTTTTTGATATGATGTTTTGGATTTTGTTTGACAAAAAAAGTTAATAGATTAAGTGAATTTAGAGTTTATATTTGTTTAAGTAAATATAATTCTTGAAACAAGAAAATCTCTTTTTATTTTCCTCTCCAATAACTACAACGAAACATTTACTCTCGTTACACAAACACATATATACTTCAATTCGCACAATTAAAACTCCTGTAAACCTCATTTTCAAACAAAACCAACGTAAAATTAATGTTAAAGATATCTAATAAATGTTTCTATACACAACTATGATACATAGACTGCATTCGAGATGAATGTCAGGTAAACGACATTTTTTATACATTTATCAAAAAATTGAAATTTGATATGATTACGATGAATTTAAGTTGTGTTGATATGTGTATAGTGATATAATTTAAATGTAAAATATAATTATTTAAAATATAAGAATGTTTATGTAATTAAAAATATGATAAAAAATTATGAAAGATATCTCATGTCATCACGATAATAAGAATAATTTTGAAAAGAGTTTATAAATGAGATAATAATAAAAAATAAAAATACATAGTATTTAACTCTTAAACAAATGATGCCTGAAAACTCTATCCTACCTTCCACTTAGCACTAATCCAATCCATCTCCCACCGTGCCCAAGTCAACCCCATTTATAAATGAATTAGAAGATATATCGCCGTCGCAGCCAACTTCAATTCAAGCATCAACGCTTTCCATAAATGAATTAGAAGAAATATCAATGTCGTAGTTCCGTCGTCAATTTTGCATTGAGTGTGATGATCGATAACGTTTTCGTCATGGTTTTATTTTAGGAGAAAAAAAATCATTTAAATTGGAATTCAATGAAATGAGAAGTTGTTAAATATTTAACTAACGAGTGCTTAATAATGATAGGAAAAGTCTAGAGTGTAAGTAGCATTGATTCTTGAAGTAAGTTTGTGCACGTAGAATTTATTAGAAATAAATTAACAAAAATTTATTTATTTAATCAAAATGAATTTAATGTAGAGGTATTTGTGTACTATTCAGAATTGAATAGAGTAAGAAATTCTGACTGTAAGCAGGCGAGGAAGCTCGAAAGTGGCTAAATTTTGAATAATTCATACTTCATGAGTCTAGACTTCATTTTGATCATAAACTGAAAAATAAATAATATTGATAGAAATGAATTTAATTTAATTCTGCTGACACAAATAAGTGATCAATAAGAATCAAATTTATTTAAATTCAATTGTAATGAATTCTATAAGCATAAAAGAGCCCTTGGTATTGAATCCATCCTCACAGAAAATCACATTTTTGCTAGTTGTAAATTGTAATTGAACCAAAAAAAATTGATTAATGCAAAATTTTATTAGCAACCATTACCATGATGATTAGTGCGGGACGTTAACGAAAACCTAACCGTAGGAAGTTTAACTTCTAATAAATTGTTACATATTGTCATTAATATGCAAACTCTCCTACATAAATCTTGTTTGTTTCTACTTAATTTACTGTAAAATTAGCTTTGAAAACGGTAGAAAGTTAGAATTGAGAGTAACAAAACAAATGAAATTAAACTCCACAATAAGTTGTGCAATTTGATCGAGTTTATGTATAAAGATTTGTACGATGATGATAGTACGTGAGACTTTTATAAAGTTCAAGCACTCTCTCTTGGAGTTTGAAACAAAACTACCATCAACAATTTACCATACAATTTTAATGTCGTTTGTAAAATTACTTTCTAATTCTATCTATTTACATTCATTGGAGCTGAAATACTTCATTACCAAATATATCATTAACTACTAAAGTCCAGAGATCTTTCTTAAGACTTGAAAGTTTCAAGTCAAGTTCTACTATTAAAAAAATAATTTAATTCAATTATTTTTAAGATGTGGATCTTATGAAAATATTGTTCTATATTTTTAAGATCATTTTTATAATTCTTTATTTAGTGTTTGTGTTGGATAAATTGAGAGAAATTAAATTAGACAATTCCACCCAATTAATTTAGATGTTTGTGCAATTTAAAAGATTAAGAATTGACAAGACATAAATAGGATGTTGAAAAATCAATTCTCAAATCTCTCCTTCGAATTTGATCAAATTGACCCTCCACCTTCCTTTGAATTCCCCATCATCTGTTCTTCCTCCATTCCTCCACTCATTGCTTCACCACACACAAGTATAAATCTTTGTCATTGTTGTTCCTCTTGCGAGTTCACTATAAAATGACTTAACATACTCATACCCATCATTTTTAGTCTCTTCCTTTTTTTTCAAATCCTTGGACCATGTCATGTATGTCTTCAAACAAATCATTCAAAATCATGATCAAGATTAACTCTTTCACTACTATTGCCTTCATTATCACTTATTGAGATACCTTTTCGCTGTGATATATTCAAATTGTGTAAGCATCCTCGTACGACTTTCACATATTTTCATAATTCATTCACACATCCAACATTTCATGGATACTAGCATATTCAACGAAGTCTTTCACACCTCTCGTATATTCAACAGTGTTCCTATATCAAAAAAATTACCACAATTCAACGATATTTTCAATGAAATACTTTTGTATCATACATGTTTGTCTACAATTATGTCATACATGGGCTTTTCAACCCAACTCATATCTATAGTCTCTGTGAGAAGAACACTTTCTTAATTATATATGTTAATTACTCAATAAAGGTATCAATATGTTTGCACTAGTATAACATCCAAAACTTAACATAAATATTTAAATTTGCAACGTTATCTACGAAACATAACTATATATCTAGATTTGTTTCAAAGCACTCTCAATTTATAACGGAATAAAAACAAATAAAAATATATATCATAATTAAATGGTACATCTGATCAATATTTGATGGACACATAGGACTATTCAAGAAGAGTAATGTGGTATTCTGATTCTTACTTTTGGAGCTAGGGACTTAGATTCCTTGCAAATAGATGGTTGAATAAAGACATAAATTGTTCTCAAATATTTTCTTAATATGAGCTGATAGGTTGATAGATGGTTGATAGGTTTTCCATTTTTGAAGGATATTGATCATGTAGTTGAGCTGATTCTAGGTTTTTCAACTAGCAAAGCATCCACAATATAAAACGAATTGGACCAATTTATTAGCAGTCAAGAAACATAGACCTTGGAATTTTTGCATAGACCATAACCCATTAATGAGATAACTATCAAATATAGGTTTCTGCTTGCTAGATCTACAAAATATGCTTGTACTTACTACTAGATCTGCATAATTGTCAAATTTATATAGTTCAATATTACTCATTATCTTGCTTATTACTCATTAATAAGTATGCACTAGTTCACATAACAGTCAAATTTAGTCAAGAATTTCTAGCATTCCAGATGACCTAGAGATGTGTCTAGGGTGAAGGTTGTTGTTGTATTGATGTACCACACTTGTCAAGCCTAGAAATAACATTTTACAGTCAAATGCACTTGTCAAGGTGCTTAGCTTCCAAATCAAATGTTGGTTATATAAATTTTACATTTTCAAAATACATTTCATCTTGATGAGGCATTGGCAGAGGCATTTTATAGATTCAACTTGACAAGGCATTTTCAAAGAATTAGATGTTAGGTCCAATACTTGTTGATTACCGAATAGATCTAAACAACGTTACCAATACAAACCCTATATGAATAGATCATCTAACCCCAAAACCCTAGATTAAGTTTGATTTTTGAAAGGGTGCTTACTACTAGTTGATGGAGATGACAAAGCAATTGATCTTCCAATCAGGGCATAGGGAGTGTAGAGGGAGCGGAGAGGAAGTGTTGCGTTAACACATAGATGGAACTCACGTTAAGAACTCACCATTTATAAGTTTTAATGATGTTATACATTTTGATACGAAGAAGATGAAGATATGAAAGAATTAAGTCAAAACTACAAAATCATAAAGTCAAAAGAAGATGAAGGAATGAAGAAATTATATGAAGGTAGAAAGTCAAAGAAATTTGAAGAATTAGAAATAAAAATAATGAAACCAATGAAAATAAGTCACGAGCACATATATTCACTTAAAAAGTTTGGACACTAGTATAGGTCACTCATTTAGATTCTAAGTCCACACTTATTAAAACCTATATAGACTAAAAATGTTATAACGAAATTTAAAAACATTATAACGATTTACTACTCACATGACAGGTCAAATGACTCAAGATTCTTGGAAAATCGGTATAACATTTTGGAAAAAACGTTATAATGATTTTGATTTTGTTTGACACTTAGAAAATATTTTGAAAAATAATTCCGTTAGAAAAAATCGTTATAACGAATTTACAAAATCGTTATAATGAATTTTAAATTCAAAATGATACTTAGGCGAGAATTTGAGAAATATTTACTTATAGAAATAATTTAGGAAACTCCTATAAATTAAAGAATTTAGGAAAATCGGTATAACAATTTATAAATCATTATAACGAATTTTGAATTTATCACTAATTAGGAAATGTTTTGAAAATATTTAGTCGTTAAGATTAGATTTGAAAAATCCAAGATTTGACACGTTAGAAAATCGTTATGATTTTGAAAACGTTATAACAATTTTTCAATATACCGATTCAATACAACGAATCATTTAAATATAGTAAAAACTGTAAAAAAACGTTATAACGAGTTTTCAATATACCGATTCAGTACCATGAATCGTTTAAATATAGCAAAAATTGTAAAAAAACGTTATAACAATTTTAAAATTCATTATAACAATTTTGGACTACTTGTTAGCTTAATATTACATCTATAAATAAGAGCTCAATTCATTATTTTTACACACTATTCACTCACGATTTTTCACTCTCCTTCTCACAGCTCTAATGCTCACATCTTTGACTCGGTTTGACGGATTTTCATGCTTCTATGGGAGGAGATCTTGATGGCACAAAAGCTTAACATTTGAATTCTTCACTCCTTCAAGGTGAATTCATTTTAATTGCTTTGTAAGGGATTGGTCTTGTTTTTCTTTGATTGGTTTGTCATGTATTCGACCTAAATATACGTGGGTACTCCTTTTAGAGTAGTGAGTTAAAGAGTTCAACCTTAAACTCTTGTCAGTTGAAAAGTTTGACCTTAAACTCTTGTTAGTTAAAGAGTTTGACTTTAAACTATTGTCAGTTGAAGAGTTCGACTTCAAACTCTTGTTGGTTAAAGGATTCGACCTTAAATCCTTGGTCGATTGGAGGATTCGACCTTAAATCCTTGTTGGTCAAAGGATTCGACCTTAAATCCTTGGTTGGTTGGAGGATTCGACCTAAATACTTGGTTGATTAGGGAATGCAACGACAAACTCCTGTGTTGGTTGGTTGGAGAGTGCAACCACAAATCCTTATTGTAGTTGGTTGGGTGTTCAACTTTAAACACTCAGTTTGTAATCGTTTTAATAGTGATTAGATTAGGCTCAAGTTTCTTAAACTTAAAAATTAGTGAACCAATTAAAAATTCTCTGTGTACTTTTATTTTCATGTTCTTATTGTCATATCTTCATCGAATTAACTATTCACATGTTACTTTATTTCGAAATTCGTACTCGATTTTATTTTAAATTATTCATTTCACTCTTGCATCATTTTTATCTTTCATATTTCGTTTACTTTTGTATTTTTGGATAAATTCGTATGAAAATTTCTTAAAATTTAAAAAATTACTATTCACCCTCATATAATGACTACGGTTGATCCTAACAACTCATGCTTCTCCAATCAAGATGATAGGTTGCGACAGTGGTCCAAATCACAAGTGAGGGTGATGAAACGGACATGAGGCCCTTTCGAGCATTTAGGGTAATTTGGCAAGCGTGAGGCGAATTTAAATTTATTAATATACAAGTTATAGGTGACGGATATAGACGTCTAAGTTGACAATTCCACCATTAATTAGGTACGTGACTAGAAAGTAAAGCTGAAACCACCCCCTGGTGACTACACCATTTCAAGAGAAGCTGAACATGCCAAAAACACCACAAAAAGCATGCAACTCCCAAAGTCAGACCACTTTTTGTGTTTTTTTAAAATCAATGAAAAGAAAATTTTGAAAAAAAATTTATCGTTGAAATGATAAAAATTTAGAATATTTGTTAATTTTTTTAAAATTAAATATAAATTTTCACAATATACACAAATGATCTTATAAATTTTTTTATTTTTAAATTTTTAATATTTCAATAATAATTTTTTAAAAAAATTTTCTTTTTTATTGATTTTCAGAAAGTACAAACTCTCCTCCCTAAGCAGGGATCTTATTAGAATAGTGTTTGTGTATTTTGATTGTTTAAATAGCAACTAGCTCTCTAGGGTAGATTGTATTAGACAATTCCTACGATTCGATAATTTATATTTCCACTTTCTAGGTTCCATCACAGATAACTTGATTATTTCATCTGTGTTTGATGTTTCGGCCTTTGATCTTCCGTTTCTGTCAGTGTGGGTCTCTGGTTCAACAGGCTGAGTTGTGGGCTGTTGGGCTTCATCTCCATTTTTTGGTTTTTCATTGCTCTTGATGGCTCCTTAATTTACACTATTTTAGCCCCTTTTCCTTAGGTCCTCATCTCTTAAATTGATCCGTAACACCGCCTAGCCGTCGAAACAATGACAACGACGTTAAAAACGATGCTAACATGTACAACACAAACGAATAGAGATAGAAAACAATTTTATTAAAGATAAAAGATATTACACAGCAGAAAATACCCTTTTGATCTCCTCTCTGTTCTTCTCTCTCGCGTAAGTATAAATACTAAAAAGGAGAGCACTAAAATAATAACC